>JASDQU010026682.1:9013-19495 GCA_032191745.1 Picea mariana
GGCACGAGAAATGAAGATTGAACATTTGATTGTGAATGGAAAATCTGAATTGATAATAAATCAAGTTACTCAGAAATATAATATTAAGAAGGAAAGGCTTGAATTATATTTCAAAAGATTAAATGAATTGATGGAGGTCTTATGTTCTTTCAATATTTCTTTTATTCCAAGGGATGAAAATTAGAAGGAAGATTCATTGGTATTGGATTCTTCGCTGTCAAACCCAGATGCCATCCATAGTTGTAAATTATAACCTTGTACAATATCTACTGCAAACTGATATTAAGAAAAGAACATAAAAGATACAATGACAAATACAAACATTACACAGAGATTTTTCACCTGGAAACCCAAACCGGGAAAACCAACATATATATTATATTCATACATTGTGTTACATTGCTTACAATACAATATACATATAGGAGCCAGCGGCATCCAAAACCCTAACCCAATGACCTGGATTAGTCCAAAACCCTAATTCCTTAACTGGAAATAGAAAACCATCTGTAAAAAACCATGTGCTGAAAAACCACCTAAATATCATGTGGTCCCGGAAATATGTTGTCCCGTAAATATGTCGTTTCGGTGCGAAATTTTTTTTCGGGGGCAACTCCCGTGCGAGGGGCTCCGCCCCCCTGCACCCCCCGAGGGGGGGCCTAGGGCCCCCCCCTCTAACCCCCCCTGCGCGCCCAACGTAGACGCTTAGACACTACTACTCGTGCAAAGAATATAACACATACCCAACAATAGTGAGATGTATTTTCAAGTAAAAAGAGTATTTCAACGCTTTGTACTTGATAACCAAGAGTATCTCCAAGTGGTTGAAAATGATGAATACCTAGAGGATTTTATAGTAAATGAAAATGAAGATGAAGATAATGACATTGCCTCTATTCCAAACAATTGTGTCCAGTCTAAATCTATTTTCACAAGAGATGATCATACCAAAAATCTCATGGAAGAAGTATGAGTCTGAAAAGTTCAAGAAATGAGAAAAGCCAATATTGGGACTAATAGTTCCCCAAAGGACATTAAATTGGGAGTTGATTGTACATCTGAAGAAGTTGATCAATATATCACCCTCTTCAAAGAATATTTTGATGTTTTTGCTTGGAGTTATGATTATCTAAAGGTCTATGATAGAAAAATATTTCAACATATCATCCCATTAAGAGATGGAGCAAAACTCGTCAAGCAAAAAATAAGAATGATGAATCCCATGTTAAAACCGTTGCTGAAGATTGAGTTGGAAAAATTGAAGAAAGATGGAATAATATATCCCATCAATCATTCTGTTGGGCTTTCAAATCCAGTGGTTATGAGGAAAAAGACTAGGGAGATTCAGATGTGTGTGGATTTCATAGATCTCAATAAATCAAGTGTAAAAGATAATTATCCTCTGCCTAACATGGAATTCCTTCTTCAACAAGTCACTGGATCTTCTTGTATGTCCATGTTAGATGGTTTTTCTGGATACAATCAAGTTTTGGTTGCAGATGAAGATAGACCTGAGACAACTTTCATAATACCTTGGGAGACATATGCATATGATCAGTTGTCGTTTGGTTTAAAAAACACCGGAGCTACGTTTTAGAGGGCTATGGAACACACATTCGAAGGTTTGATAGGGAAATTCATGGAAAACTACTAATATGATCTAACAGTCCATTCAAAGACAAGAAATGATCACATCCATCATCTAAGGCAAGTATTTGGAAGATGTAGATTATATGGAGTTTCTTTGAATCCAAAGAATTTTTTGTTTGCTGTGACTAAAGGTAAGCTATTGGGGAATATTGTGTGTAAAGAAGGAATTTATATTGACCCAGAAAGGGTTAGGGATATCAATGAAATAAACCCTCCATCATCTAAGAAAGGAGTCCATTCATTCTTTGGAAAAATCAATTTTGTGCAGAGATTTGTTCCTGATTACGCGAGCATTGTAAAACCGATTAATTTATTGTTGAAAAATGATCAAAGGTTCGAATGGACTTTGGATACACAGGGAGCCTTTAGTAACATCAAAAGGGAAATCACTACGGCACCAGTCGTCATTAGTCTGAATTTTCAAAGAGATTTCATCATGTATTCATTTTCAATAGAAACTGTTGTGGCATCTGTCCTTACTCAAAGAAATGGCAGGGGTGAAGAGCTACCAATCCATTTTATGAGCAAGACCCTCCATGATTATGAATTAAGATACTCAAAATTGGAGAAACAAGCCCTGTCTCTCGTAAATATAGTAGCACACTTTCAGACATATATTTTAAATTCTCATGTCATAGTATATGTTCCATCCTCTCAAGTTAAGATGCTTTTAAACCAACAATTAAGAGAAGGGAAATGGGAAAATTGGCTAGCAAAAGTTCAAGAATATGACATTGAAATTAAGCTTCTAAACAAAGTTAAAGGGAAAGGATTGTGCAATATTATTGTGAACGACGATGCTTTGAATGGAGTAGTTTCGGTTTCAATTAGAAAACCTATATCTATCTCTGAATGGTACAAATACATTGTGTTTTATTTAAATTCTGGACAATTTCTTGTCACCAGGTCTCCAAAGGAAAGAAGGGCATTAAAGATGAAATCAAATTAGTATGTGTTGATTGTTGAAATCTTATTCAGAAGGAATTATGATGGCATGAAATTGAGGTGCGTTGATGAAAAGAGAGCTCAAGAACCAATACAAGAATTTCATGAAGGCATATGTGGGGGGCATTTTGCACCTACTACTACATAACATAAAATAATAAGAGCCGGATATTATTGGCCATCAATTTTCAAGGATTCATATGTGACGGTGAGAAAATGTATCCCTTGTCAATAATTTTTAGGGAAGATGAAGAGGTCTGCAATGCCTTTGCAACCAATATTTGTAGAACAACCATTCACACAATGGGGATTGGATGTTATTGAACCAAGAAATCCAAAATCAAGTAAGGGGAATATATATATTCTTACTGCTATAGAYCACATCACCAAATGGAAAGAAAAAAATAACATTGAAAAAGGCCGATTYTGATGAATTAATTAAATTCCTTAAGGATAACATCTTGTTAAGATTTGGTGTTCCAAAAAAGTTCATTACAGACAATGGCTCAATATTTGATCGGGTCAAAATTCAAAAAAAATTGCGGATAGTATGGCATCGTAATGGGACAATCGTTGAACTATTATCCACAAGGGAATGTTTTTGCCGAGTCTACCAATAAGATACTCATTCATATTATAAAGAAAAACATTGATCAAAGTTAGCAAAGTTGGCACTTGAAATTTACAGATGCTTTATGGGCAAGTAGAATGACTCCGAAAGATAGTACTGATATGTCTCCTTATATGTCAGTTTATGGAAAGGGAGCAAAAATGTCAATCAACCCATAATTGAATGCCTTGACTTATGCAGTTAACATGGAGGACGCTAAAGATATTGCTCCTTTGAAAAAGAGATTAAATCAATTGTTGATATTGGAAGAAGAAAGAAGCGAAGTTTTGCATAAAATATCATAGAGGAAACAAAATGTCAAAATATATTTTTTTATCAAAGTACAACTGTAAATGTTTTAAAAAAGGCGAACTGGTGTTACTCTAGAATAAAGCAAAGGAGAAACCGTCAATGCATACAAAATTTAAGCACTCTAGATCGAGCCTTAACTCATTGAGAAAACACTGGGTTTCAATTCATATATGATTAAAGACATGAAGGGGAAAATGTTGATGTTTCTTGTCAATGGGAAACACCTGAATTTTTTTTTCACTTGAGATTCTCTCTTCTCTTTGTACATGTTTTTATTTATTTATTTTATGCTGTACATCTTCACTGTTTCAACTCCATTTCCCATAGGATAAAACATCTGGTCATGAGATTCTGGATTCTTCACAACCCGCATGGGGTTATCATCCCACAATTAAAGCCATTTGTTGAACCTCTTTTGTGCTTCCCCCCTTTTTTTCTATTTTTATCGTTTATTTTCTTACCTCTTCTTTTTCCCTTTTTATACTCTCCCTCTCCCCATTTGTTTTTTCCCTTCTTCCTTTTCTTGGTTTTGATAAGACTAATATACTTAGTTGTTTTTATTATGTTCATGGAATTTCAGACTCATGAACCTTCACACTTGTATTATCTTCCATTTACTCATGTATAAATGCATCCAACACTTAGATTATTTTTGCATCGCGAATTTTCAAAATTTTGGAATTTCGGACTTGTCGACCTATGTGATGCACAACCACTCTCTCCACTGTCTTCATGAAATTTTCCAATACTTTGTTGTCCATGTGTTATATTTTTTGCACTCTCAGGAAATATGTCTCATTTTTTCCTCGTTTCTTGTGTTGCCTAGATTTTCATGTCCATTGTTGGGCCGTTTTTCAGCACATGGTTTTTTGCCGATGGTTTTCTATTTTCGGTTGAGGAATTAGGGTTGTTGACTAATCCAGGTCATTGGGTTAGGGTTTTGGATGTCATTGGATCCTATATTTATATTGTATTTTAAACAATGTATCACCATGAATGAATATAGAATATGCTGGTTTTCCCGGTTTGGGTTTCCAGGGGGAAAATCTCTCTATAATGTTTGTATTTTCCATTGCATATTTTTTGTTCTTTTACTAAAAATATGTTTGCAGTAAATATTGTACAAGGTTAAAATCTACATTTGGTATCAAAGATTTGTTGGCTTTAGGGGGATGCCTTTGTGGTCAAGGGTTTGGCTCGGGACTATGATAAGCCTTGTTACAATGAGAGATTTGTGGTATTGATTTTTTAGGTGAAAAGAAATGGCGAGCAATTCGAAAATGGAGATCAAGAAGTTTAATGGGAAAACTTTTGAGTTGTGGAAGCTCAAGATGAAAGATTTGTTGGTGGACATAGATCAATGGATCACGGTAGATCTAGGTACTACACCTACAAGAACTTCAACAGATGACTGTAAAAAGTTGGATCGGAAGGCGAAGAGAAAAATCTGACTATGTCTCTCAGATTCATTATTACTAAATGTGTCAGAGGAAGCTACAACCAAGGATTTATGAGATAATTTGGGGAAGTTGTATCAGTCTAAGTCCTTAGTAAATAAACTATTCCTGAGAAAGAAGTTTTATAACCTGAGGATGAGAGATGGAGACTCAGTGGCAAAGCATTTGAACGCCTTCAATACTATGGTAAGTCAGTTAGTATATGTTCAGATTAGAATTTCAGGTGAAGATAAGTGTATTAGTTTACTGTGTTCTTTACTAGACTCGTGGGATAGCCTGGTTGTGGCCATAGTTAGTAATACAACTTCCTTGAAGTTTGATGAAGTGGTCTCATCCTTGTTGTTGGAGGAGATGAGATGTAACACCCCAAGGACGATCCCCTGCTGAATTGTAATTATGTTTATAGGTTGGTAAGCTGAGTGGTTATAAGATGAGAGAATTATGGGTTTATTAGGCTAGTGAGCTAGATGATAAGGCCAATGAGCTCGTTTTTTTATATGTAAACACTCGCATCATTAATAAAATTACACTGTTGTGTGTAGATCGACCATGAAGAATAGTTATAGGGGACTAAGCTCCACTAGGTAGGGTAAGGGAAGGGGGCTAAGTGTCTAGGCCTAGGGGCTAAACTAGAGGGCTTACCTCTAAGGGAATAAAATTTTTATTATTATTTCCCAAAATCTATGGCTGACATAAGACGTGTTGTCCTAAGTTCCTAGGAGAAAGGGGAACGAGTACTAAGTGGAACTCACGCGGCTTCAGGAAGACATGTGTCAACCTTAGCGCATGCAGTTTATAGTTGGGAAATCCAACTCGCTGGGGGTTCACTTCCCACTCTGGAATTGTTCCCATCCTTGCGTCTGGACCAATTTGGATTTTCCTCACAACCCTTACGATTCTCGGGAAGTCTTTCACCTTCCCGATTGATCAGGGATTCACGTATTGAACCAGTGCTTTATCATCATTGCCTCTGTATCTAACACACACTTTTGGAACCTGTAGTCGTACTTGAGTTATCCCATTTGTCTTATGTGAATCCTGATGCAATTGTATTCGCCTGAGCCGTGTTGTGTCTTATCGTTTGGATGTTGCCATTTTCGGTGTCCATACCCAATTTCTGTTGCTACCATCACCTGTGTGTAGCTACATGTTGTTTCTTGTTGCTTAGGAATTGAATTGAAGAAGCAGGTTGTTAGGCCTATGAGCAACTCTCCTAGATGAGAGAGTTTTCTGGGAAGTGAGTTCTCTTGGAAGGGAGTCCCGTAGAAGCTACAGTACTTTGAGACTTTTGGTCCAACCTGTTGCTGAAGCCCAAGTTAAGGGAGGTGTAGTAGCCGATGGACTTGTATTAGTGAAGTTGTACCCTCCTGGGGTGGAGCAGACGTGTGGGGAATGTGGGTCTATGGGTTGTGGGCGTAAGTGGCTCCTGGGATAAAAGATCCTTCCTATTGTTTTGTGCAACTTCCTTGTTGTATTTTCCAAGTCTAGAATTCCCTTGCCCAGTGGAGTTTAGTCCCAGCTTGGGGGTGACCCACTGCTGAGCGTGATGAACAACGTGGTATAAGGCTGGGAGGTTCATGGAAGGTCTGCACGCAGTTAGTGGTCATCTATTATAAGATAAGTACCAATTTTGTGTTCGTTGTATGCTGTGTATTTGTATTTTCATTATAACTAATGAATAATGCATGTATCTATATATGTTGCATTTATGTGTTAAATGTTGCTTCTATTTAATTGCATTAGATAGATATATATTTATAAGTGTGAACACCAAAAGTTATCTCTATCTTACGGTTAAGTTTTATATGTGATTATTTTCGCAAGTTACTCGGTGGCAGGGCCTGCCTGTTGTTTAAGGTCGGGAATGTCATAGGAATGGTATCAGAGCAGTAAAGGAAAATTTAAGGTTGTTTGGGTAGAGTTACCAGGCAGGGGTCGGTGGCCGGGTACGTTACAAATTGGTATCAGAGCTAAGTGAAGTGTCAGAGTAGTGGCATTTCCCAGCCTGTTGGTGGATGGGGACATTACATGAGACAAAAGAATATGGAAGGACAAAGCACAAACACATTATTTGCAAGATGCTGCTCCTAGGAATATCAGAGAGAAGGGTCTTCGACTACTACACGATAAAGGTATGGTTGAAGGTATGCCTAACTGCTCTCTAGATTTTTATTTCTGTGAACATTGTGTATATGGGAAGCATAATCGGGTAAGATTCCCCTCTGGTGCATCGAGGGCAGAAATAATTTTACAACTAGTTCACAATGATGTTTTTGGACCTGTATCAGTCCCATCATTGGGAAAATCTGTGTACTATGTCTCATTTATAGATGACTTCTCGAGGAATACTTGGATATATTTCCTCAGGAAGAAATATGAAGCTTTTGGTAGGTTTAAAGAGTTTAAGGCTCTTGTTGAGAATCAAACAAAGAAAAGAATTAAGGTGTTGAGGATAGATAATGGTGGAGAGTTCCGCGGGAATGAATTTGAAGAATTATGTAAGAAGTGCAGTATAGAAAAGAAGAAGACTACTCCATATACACCTTAGCATAATGGAGTTGCAGAAAGGATGAACACGACATTGATGGAAAAATAAAGGTGCATGCTCAGTGGTGTCGAGTTAGGGCAAGAATTCTGGGGAGAGGCAGTGGGTACTGCATGTTACCTAGTTAACAAATCATCCTCATCAACGCTAGATGAAAAGACTCCATAAGAGGTATGGACTGGTAAGAAACCTTCTCTCACACATCTCAAGGTATTTGGCTGTGATGCATATGTTCATGTTCTAAAGGAAAACATGAGTAAGTTAGATTAGAAGGCTGAAAAATGTATCTTTATTGAATATAAATATGGTATCAAAGGTTATAAGCTTTGGAAACAAGAAACTAAGAAGGTAGTGTATATCCTAGATGTGGTATTTATAGAAACGAAGGATGTTGTTAAGCACGAAGTCCTACCAGGTAAGGAAAAACTAGAGAAAATAGATTTTGATTTAAAGGATGATGAATCAGACTCTACAAAATAAGAAGAATTAGAAGAAGAAGATCCTCATACTCTAGTATTGAGGAGATCGGTTTGAGAAAGAAGGCTACCGAAAAGGTATACTCCATCTGATTTCCGTTCAAATTTTTCTTTGTCTATTATTGATGATGATCCTATAACTGTCAGGGAGGCAGTGGATTCATAGGATGAAAATCTATGGAAAAAGGCCATGTATGAAGAAATGGAAGCCTTGGATAAGAATGAGGCTTGGGATCTAGTGGAGTTGCCATTTGGAAGAAATCCCATTGGAAACAAATGGGTATTTAAAAATAAGCTGAATGTAGAAGGAAAAGTGGAGAAATACAAAGCTCGGTTAGTAGCAAAGGGTTATTCCCAGGTTGAGGGAATTGATTTTGGTGAGATTTTTTCTCCTGTTTCCAAGTTAACCTCTATAAGATTTATGTTATCTGTTCCTACTGCATTTGATTTTGAAGTAGAATAGATGGATGTGAAGACAACATTCCTACATGGGGATCTGGAAGAAGAAATATATATGAAGCAACCAAAAAGGCTTTTTGTGGAGGAAAAGAAGGAGCTAGTATGCAAGATGAAAAAATCCCTGTATGGTTTAAAACAATCACCAAGGATGTGGTATCAAAAATTTGATACTTATATGATGGGAATTGGTTTCACAAGAAGCAAAGAGGATCATTGTGTGTATTTTAAATTAATTGGTGATCATTTGATTTATTTGGTCTTGTATGTGGATGACATTTTGTTGATAGGAAACAACAAGGAGATTATCCAGGATGTGAAAACTCAGTTGTCCTCTAAATTTGACATGAAGGAAATCGGTGCTTCAAATTTCATTTTGGGCATGGAAATTAGAAGAGATCGAAAAAAGAGGACACTCTGGTTAAACCAGAAAAAAATATGTTGAGACAATATTGCAGAAGTTTAATATGCAGGAATGTAAACCGGTCAAGGTTCCTATTCCTATTGGTGTAAAGTTATCTGCGGATCAATGTACCAAGACATGGGAAGAGGAGGAGGACATGTCTCGTGTTCCATATGTTTGTGCAGTTGGGAGTTTGATGTATGCAATGGTCTGTACTAGACCATACATTGCACATATAGAGAGATTTTTGAGCAGGTATATGTCAAAACCAAGGAAGGAGCATTGGACAACAATAAAAAGGGCTTTTAGGTATTTGTGTGGCACTGCTAGCTATGGATTTTGCTACCAAGGAAGACCGAGATTGGACAAAGTGGTGGATATACATGTCTTTATGGATGCATACTAGGCTGGATATATGGATCGTAGGAATCTACAACTGCATATGTGTTTAACTTGTTTGGAGGAGCAATAAGTTGGATGAGCAAACAATAGGTTGTAGTGGCACTTTCAACTACAGAGGCTAAATACATGGCAGCCACTCATGCAAGTAAGGAAGAAATATGGTTACAAATATTGTGTTCAGGTATTGGGTTGGTACAACAAGTTGTAAGGATATATTGTGACAGTCAGAGTGCAATTTTTCTGGTGAAGAACCCGACTTATCATTCAAAGACAAAGCATATTGATGATATTCAATATCACTTTGTGAGAGACATGGTTGAATACAAGAAAGTATTGTTGATGAAGGTGGACACTTTGAAGAATGTTGCAGATTCATTATCAAAATCTGTGAGCATTGAAAAGTTCTCTTGGTGTAGAGAATCCATGGGCATTGCTGCCCTAGATTGTTGACTATGTAACCCTGTAAAGCCCCTGTATGAAAATAAAACAACAAGTGGGAGAATGTTGGGTATGTGTTATATTATTTGCATGAGTAGTAGTGTCTGCATTGCACTGGGTGTGCAAGGGTTTGGGGGAAGCACCCCCGATATTTTTTTTGCCTTAGGAAACGTGTCACATTTTTGTATCATTTTTCGTGTCCATTGTTGGGAGGTTTTTCGGCACATGGTTTTTTGTCGATGGTTTTCTATTTTCGGTTAAGGAATCATGGCTGTTGAATAATATGGGTCATTCAGTTAGGGTTTTGGATGTTGTTGGCTCCTATATGTGTATTGTATTGTAAATAATGTATCACCGTGAATGAATATAGAATATGTTGGTTTTCCCGGTTTGAGTTTCCAGGGGAAAAATCTCTATGTAATGTTTGTATTTTCCATTGTATATTTTATGTTATTTTACTGAAAATCTGTTTGCAGTAAACATTGTACAAGGTTAAAATCTACACACTTAGCCATTTCATTCATTCATACTTTCAGACTTGTGGACCTGCTTTTTCATACTAGTCGCCCACCCCCATTCTCCACCATTACTTGTCCCTTCACATTTTTCGATGTCACATTTATTATTATCCCTACGGACCCAACTACTAAATTTATTGTTGAAGTGTCCATTAATTAATTATGCTTATACCGAGGCTAGTGATATTTATTTTGAGTTAATGCTCCCATAAAAGGAAATCTAACTCAAATTCATTTTACTGTGCAAAGTAATATTTCAAGAAAAGTTGG
>JASDQU010026683.1:5086-17485 GCA_032191745.1 Picea mariana
TGATGTCTTCAGAGAAACTGCTAGTTTTGGTTGTAACAAGAAGAAGAAAATAAAGAATTCTTGTAACAAAGGATGTGACTGTTCAGAATGTAAATATCAGAAGAAACATTATAAACGTAAAACTCCTCGAAGATTCTTCTGCAAAAGTCAATCTAAAAATAAAACCTTCTTCAAACGTAGGCCACAGAATGCTAAAGCAAAGAAGTCTTCCTGCTTTATCTGTAAAAAGCCTGGCCACTGGGCTGATCAGTGTCCTCTGCGGTCTAAGACTAAGTTCTAGACCAAAATTATGGATCTTTTCTTATATGGCTATGATCCAGCACAATGGGACCTAGTTGAACACCGTTCAGATGGTGAATACCTATCCCTCACTGAGGATAGTGATTACTCTTCTGATGACACTCCAGACAACCAAATCTATGAAAATGATTCTGAATCCTCTCAGATCGAGGAAACATTAAACTTCTTAGACATAAAAATGATGACTCCCTATTTCGACCTCACTTTTCTTCTTAAACAGAGGTCCGCCCTACAATCCAAAATGTCTACCCTGACTCCCGGACAGTTTCAACTTTCTGATAGATATGCTTCACATATTGCTCGCTTAACAGCCCAAATTGATGAACTCCAGCAGCCAAGCATGGTGAATATTCACCATTATACTCCTACTGATGCTGAATTCATCAGAGCTCCCAAAGCAACCCCTAAAGCAGAGCAAAGAGGTAAAGAAAAGCTAGTTGTCAAGATTTCTGAACCAATTAATGCTACTACTTCAGATTCAGAATCCTTAGATGATACTATCTTCCACCTTGAGGAAGAAATCAGAGAAAAAGAAGCATTAGTGCAAGATTTATGCAAAAGATTGAAATTGCAGAAAGAATAATTGAACTATCTTAAAATGAAAAGAGATGAACAGATGGAAAAAGAGATGTTCAATGAAGAGTCAGATATAGAACAACTTGAATCTAAGCTAGTCAAGAGCTTAGATGACAGACTTGTAATCTCTGTACATATTAGAGTCCAAGGTTATCTGGAGTATATTCTAGATGCACAATTGGATACAGGTGCTATGAATTCCTGTGCTAAATATGGAGCTTTACCCTCTTATTACTGGCAGCCTGTAGATATTTCATTTAGAGCTGTCAACAAAACAGAATTAAAGATCAAATATATTGCTTCTGATTTCCCTATCTACTTACAGGAAGAAAAGGTATATGTTACTCTATATTGTTTTGACACTGGTGCAGATATACTATTAGGACAAGATTTTGTAAATAAATGTTTACATTTCACTATAGGAAATGGTTTTGTACAGTTTTCAGTTTTGGGAAAAACACTTAAGCTACCAAGCAAGTCTACATTTGAATCAAGGATTGCAGTCAATCAAAATTTACAACAACTAGAAAAATCTGCTAGCAGCCTGATTCACATCCAAAAGATCATTGGACATGCTGAAAAGCATGGAATGGACATGATCAAAGAAATTAAAGAAAAGATTGAATCAGATTGCACATCTGACTATCCTAATGCTTTCTGGACAAGAGAGCAATATTTTGTCAGTCTGCCATACAAGGAAGATTACATTCCCAGACCACAAAAGGCCTCTGCTAACCATATGTGTCCTACTGAATTAGAATATTGTCAAAAGGAGATATCGGAACTATTAGAAAGAAAATTAATAGAAGTAAGTAGAAGCCCTTGGGCTTGTCCTGCCTTCTATGTTAATAAACACAGTGAGAAGAAAAGAGGAAAACCAAGAATGGGTTATATTGTAGAACGAGGTTGAACCCTTGAAGAGGTCATCATTCATTCTTATATCTCATTCTCAAGGTGTGGAGTTACTTCTCTTTCTATTTTTATGTTATTTGGGTGCTTAGTGCATAACATCATCTCCTTAATTCCACCACTATGATATGGTAGTACACAAGTCCAATACCATCACCTTGTTCCCATTTCTGGAAACACCACCACATTTATCACTCTCCATTATTCCCAACATTGGTTCGACCACTCTTGCTAGCTAAGAATCTAGGTCAAAGTGGCTCTGACTTGAAATCCAAAAACAACCCAGGTCATTCTCGCTAGAGAGTCCAAGCCTTTCGGGCTTTGATACCAAATGGTATAACTAAGCACAACGAAAGGATCAAAATAAATATATAGAAAACATACATGTACAAAGAGAAACATCAAACAATTATAAGCAAGCACATAGGTGGACACAAGAGATACTTGAAAAACCAACCTTTGTGTGGAAGAAGTTTTAATTAACCTCAACCAATTTTTACAAGTCAAGCCAACACCAACAACTTGAAGCATTTAGCAATGAAGTTCTTCAAGCCTTTAAACATGCTTCAACACATTAAAAATCATGGGAAAATACCATGGGTTATCGATAACATGGGCTTGTAAACCACTAATGGTAAACCCATCAATGACCAAATCAAAGTTGTCTTAACTATATTTTTAAGTCAAGATTAACCCAATAGCAAAAACGTCATTTCTTCAAAGATGTAATTCAAAATAAATATTCATCTTTTTCAAATCTGAAATTTTTTCGTAATGGACTCACCATGTGTCACTATGAAAATCTAACACTACATAGACGAAGCTATAATATGCAGATTTTAATGAACTATGACCAACCTCTACAACTATTCTTCAATTGCTTACTTTATCAATTAGTTTATATCATTTAAGGTAAATTAATGCTCTTGAAGTTTCTCCATTGTCATTTTTAATATGCGGATTTAAATGAACTATGGCCAACATCTACAACTATTCTTCAATTTCTTACTTTATCAATTAGTTTATATAGTTGAAGGTAAATTAATGCTCTCGAGGTTTCTCCATTGTCATTTTTAATAGTAGATAAAAACAAAGAATAATCATGGAAACAAGACCATGGTTTTAGGGATTTGTTGGTGTTTTCCTTAAACCATGGTTCTCGAAGTTCAACTTGGTTAGCATGTCTCTATTCATAACCCTAGTTTAGGTGTGTTTTTCAAATCTCGTGATCTACATGTGGAACACTACCATTCCAACCTTCTTCGTCAATTTCTTAAAATTGGTGTTACCGAGGTTAAAAAAGGCATCATTGCCTTTGCCAAAATGTGTCATGGTCAACCTAAGCGTATTACAACATCATGATCACTGATGGTCCCAAGTTTTGAATTAGGAGCACAATTTTCATTTTTGATTATGAGCCATATGAAGGATTCATTTCCAATAGCCTCAATGCCTCTAAAGAAAATTGGTAAAGCTCATAAACCTAGAGGTTGGTGATCAACCAAGAAAACAACTTTAGAGACAAGTCCAAATACTATGTAGAGATATCACAACCCACTAGATTGAATTCAGTACCCAACCCTCCTTTTGAATGTTGTGATGTAAATATGATCTCAATGCCTTCCTTTTCTATGCAGGTAATTGTAGATGAAAACCCCACAAGTACGCTAGAAAGGTATCATGAATTAAACAATGCAAATTTAAAAAGAGACACAATGACTCCATCTAATTCTAAAGCATCAATTTGTTTGAAGTCAATATAACCTCAAGAGTTATCGATCCTTTGGATGAACAAGTGCTGCATGGCAGCACAGTCCCTGCCGGGTTGAATTGGAAATAAATGCACAGGATGGGGAAAAAGTAGTGGAGGCAAGTGGAAACTACAGTGGAGACATGGCAAACAACATGAAGCATAGGTGGTATCCATGCAAGAAATGACACGTGGCCTATAGAGAAATTCTGACATTGAAACCATTTAGTTTTTGAAAGTATATAATCCATCTTGCTTTTATTTTTTACTAGTAGTCTGACYTACTATGTTCGAAATTTCCRTTCCTACCTTGCATGTTTTATCTCTTCAATGTATTTATGAAATTCATTCATAATTATTTCTGTATACTTCCAACTGGTTAAAGTTAAGTACAATTTTCATAGTCACTTCTTTAAATAGATCATTTGGCTTGTGTGTCTCTATATGTGCCAGGRCAAATAAAGTTATATGCATAGCMGSAGAAAAAGATATGCATGAGAAAAGGATAAAACACACAGGACACATATAAAGTTACATTCAAATTAAATAAACACAATCTCTTGACATTCGACATAGTTGAGGATATAATTTTCTGAGCACATAAATATAAAAGGAGATAAAAATAGTTTTATTTGAAATATATCAAAAAATAATATTATTTGTTACATATTCCTGGATATTTAAATGTTTTTTTCATATAGACTAGGATTGGGGCTCCCGCGAACCATCAGAGAAATATGTAAAAGAAATAGGACTGCAGGAAGAAGAAGTGGGCGACGATAGAGAGAAAGACATGAAAAGAAGAAATTGGAAGGTATCAGTCTTTGGCTAGACATTTCTATTGAAAAAGGTGGGATAACTGGATTGATAAACAAAGCAAGATGTGATCAGTATAGACTTACAATGATGGTAAGTATCTCTCCCTTTGCTATTTGCTTGCTGATGCCTTTTTATTGTTGTCGTCAATGGCTACTGGGATCGTGCCAACTGCATGTTGCCCTTCGTTAGCAAGCTTCTCCATTTCCCTTTGGACCCATTCTTCAATGTAGCCTCTCAAGGGGGCCACGTTGATCTCATCACATATTTTTATGTTGAAAATCTCCTTTTCTGATTCCCTTAGATCRATAGAAAGATTATGCAGAGCTTGATCAATTTCTTCATTTTGTACCGAATAGTCGACTAGCCAGTTGTCCACATCATCTTCACCATATTCAAGGATGCTGTAAAAATTTTCTAAAGACAACCCCTTAAAAATATCAACTTGTTTATCGAAGGCTTTCTTAGTTAAGGGAAAGGATTTGATGATTAAGTTGGGGTCTTGCACCTTGTTGGTACTCTCGGCTAAGTCTATTTCAGTCAGCTTTCTAAATAATTCTTCTTTCTTTGATATGGCTTGTTCACGTGATTGGACAATGAGATGCAGATTCTTCACTTTCTCTTTCCAACATGCATTTAATTGAGTGATCTGGTTTTGGGAGGGGAGGTCTTCTTGTCTTCTTCTCATATATGTCATGTTGTTGACATGCATGCCAAAAGGGATGACTGTGTCTAAATAGAAACGTTCTTCATTTTTTAAATCTGCCTGCAAATGTTTGTGTAAAGCATGTTCCCTCATTCCAAGGGAAGCCATACTTTGTGATGTTTCCTAGGCCTCAGTAATCAACTCCATTCTTTTCTTGATATTCTTCTCCACATAGCCTCTACACGATGCGAGAAGGTTGGAGGATCCTTTTAACTTGTCTACAAGGGTGGCAAGCATGGCTATTGCTAAAGGACTGACAAGCAATGGCATAGGAATCAAATATTTATCCAATTCCTTGACTTGGTCCTTCAGTCTGGCATTATCGACCTCAATGCCTCCAATGGAATCATCAAGAAGATCTTCGGTTTCCCGGTGAAGTCGGGAGATTTGGGACGACTGCATGTTCCCAAGGTTAATCTTTGAACAAGATTTCCCTTTCTTATTTTTTACATCTCTCTTTTCAATAATTAAATTTTTAGACTCACTGTCAAAAACAACACTCTGGAATACGAAGGATTCATCTTCGTCAAAAATTTTGGTCTCATCTATTTCCATTGGGAGACTATGCTGGATCACATCCCTGGGCTGATCAATTTTGCAGAATATGCTATCTAGATCAGTCTCAAGTTCCATGTTCTCACTCTCAATTTCAGGCTCTTCCACTTGCCCTACAATTTTTATTCTCTTCTTCTTCACAGGAAGCTTGTGAGAACTATCAATTTTAGTGCGAGGAGGGTTGATATCTCCTCCTCCGTTTGAAGAATTTTGGGTTGCTTTCTCACTGGGGTGGGTCATTGGAACGATGCTCCGAGATGTCATACTCTTGGGAGTGGTATCTGGGGATTGAACACTCTTCTCACCGAGGCCTTTTCCCTGTTTCTTATACAATTCAATGGTGCTTTGCAATGTCTCTAGGTCGTCGACGTCAGAAGAAGGAGTGTTGTCATCAATGTCTTTGTTTTCGCTCAGGCGTCTCTGGAAAAAAGAATTGTTGAAGCCAACTGCAAGTAAATGTTCTAAAAAAATTCCATTAGGGTCTAACCCTCTTATCCTTTTAGCATATCTTAGGTTCAAGTTGTTGAAATGGGCTGCAAATTCATCAATTTTGTTGATGTTCCTCAACACGAAGTCCCTGACTTTCCAAGGCAGAGGAATGAACTGTTTTTTTCTCTTCTCATGGAATAGATGCAACCAGTAGTTGTATCGCCTTGTTATTTCTATAACAAACATTATGTCCATAATGTAACATGGAAGGAAAGCATGATTCTCCTTAGAGCAAAAAATCCTTATCACACAGTAATTCTCCATTTGTTCAAGTGCCCCCTTCCTGTCCAAAAACTTGGTTGCCTGGTCAAACATGTAGGGAGCATCCTTTCCTAACAATAAATCTTTGAAAACAGAGACAAATTCATTAAAAACGTCATAAAAATAGTGGGAGGCCTTGTGCCTCCACAAGGCCTAGTATCAGAAGGTTACTGGGTCAAATTCCCAATTTACCTTCTTGGACACAAGCAATTTTGGAAACTGACAGCATTGTGCTATTGCGAAAACCAAGTAGAATGACATATAAAATTTCTTCTCCTTTTTGAAGCTTGACAATTGGGAACATATTTCAATGGAAATCAACTTCCCCCAATAAAAAATGGCTTGTTCCTTGACTGTGAAATACAAAATATAAAGAACCATGCATGAAATACTTGTCATGGATTCCTGTCTCGTTATTCTTGTAAAAAACCAGACAATTTCCCGGAATGGATTTCTAAATGAACTAACCTGCAATCTTGTGATATCTTCAGGAACTATCGTCGGGTCTTCCAGGAACTTAGGCAAGAGGTCCAACCCATTAGTATGCTTTTTTAGGAACTTCTTGGAGTATTTTCCTCCGAATGTCAATGTTGGCTCTGAAAATATTAACATCTTGCGGAAGACTTGAGGTGACAAAGAAACTGGAGAGTGGTCCCGCAGTGGAATAATTCTTTGTCCTGAAATATATTTATCGGTGCACCAAGAGACCATTTCCTTACAGTCAAAACCTTCAGGGACACAACCTGCACGAGAAATTCTAGAGGTCCAAATTACTTTGTTCTGAGCAGAAGGGGATGAGTAGTAAGAATATGCTCTAGACCACTGGAAGTTTTGTTCCTCACGCCCACATATGTTCACTGTATCTCCACAGAAATGCTGTCGATTTGGTGCCATAATTTTATGAGAATGTTCGTTTACTCCAAACAGTGCTTGAAATGAACAATTGGAGGGTGTTAGCACTTTGTAAATTTTGCCTGGCTGATAGACAAACGACAGAGGTAACTGTTTCAACCAATCTTTAGAGCTGGGCACTAGCCTGCTCATCAGAGAGGGCTCTCTCGCGTCACTTGATATATCTTTGGGAATAAATGGCTAGATTCAGATGGTTTTGGGGTTTTTTTATAAATTTGTTGGCTAGGAAGGGGAGGGACACTTTGGGCAATGGAGTCAAAATTATGAAAGTGAATGAAAACAATGTATGGCCGGTAGAAATTCCTAGAGGATAAAGGATAAATGAGGCAATGAATCTAAGTTGTAAGTTGAGTTTAATCAGAGTGGTAAGAGGAAGGAGAAAACAAATAACTGCATCAGAGCATTACTGAAATGAATTCTGAATTAGTTAAGAAGAAAAACACACAGTTTAAATTGCTTAATCCGAGAGCGTCACAAGACAAATTCTGGGCCTTTAACTCTCCAATTCAAACAGACGAAAATGTAAATGGAATAAAAGAACACAGGAAATACATAAAATGAGAGAAGACAAAACTCATATCACCACCATTAGAATCTTTTCATAGATACTTCAAAAGCTTCTACATGTGTATTCAATTCAGCTCCAAAAAATTACAATTGAGTTAAAAAAAAAAAAAAAAGGTGCCCTTGCACTTCTGCCAACATCAATTCCTTCAGAATTTCTAGTACTTATACACTTCAATTACAATGGATGAAACTGAAACGTTTCATCTTCTAAAACTGACTATAATAATTTCAACTGACAGTTTCAGCATGTGAACCGATTTACAATGATTAAACAAAAACATTTCATAAACTAATGGTTGATTTCTCCGATTGCTTTCTTTTTTTCCTCGCCATTTGTCTTGCTCCGATCTCCTGTCAAACTCGCTAATCTAGTGACACATGGAGGCTATTTGTTGGTCCCTGGAAAACTGCATTTTGTCTTGCCTAGTCGCACGATTTTGTTGGAGTTACTTCACACACACCTAGGATTTATTTTTCCTATGGTTATTCCTTGTTTATTATTCATAATTAGTCATTATCTAGTCTCCTATATTTTAGGGGAGAATATTCCACCTAGAGAATATTCTCTTTCAGTTGACACTTCAGTTTGACTAGTTGAGTTGAGTTTAGATGTTTCATTGGGATCATCACCATGATAATTCGACCTTGCCTTGGTATCATCACCAAAGTGGCACGTTATCCTTGATTCCCTGAGTTAACTCCTCACTACTCTCTGTTCAGTCAGTTAACTAAAGACTAGTTGACTAGTTAACTCAACCAGGTGGCAGTTCACTCCCGTAACTACCTGAGAGACTATAATAGGTGGCAGTTCACTCCTGTAACTCCTGGTGTTTGTCCAGATCACTCTATACCACCACTATAGCACATTGGTTCACCTCAAGTCGAACTCATTGAGATATACAGAGTATATCATGTGTAAATTATTCATTATTCACAACGGTTAATGAGAATTCTTCCATTCTTTCTCTCCTTCTTCTTCCTTCTCCAATTATCTCTGCAAATGTGTGTATTATTGTTTAGCTAGATATATTTTGTGTAGGTTCAACACATTTACATGGTATCAAAGCCAACGGAATTCTAAGCAAAAGCTACAACAAAATTTTTTTGTAGGTACAAAAGATTGAAGACAACAGAAAGATGGAATTCCAAAAAGAATTCATTCTTACACCTTACAACTATTTTGCATGGAAGGAGAAAATAGCCATACATATCCAATCCAGAGGGTTGTATAGGTTAACCATGAACCAACATCATCCATAGAAAAATCCAAGTATTTAAATCGCATCGATGAGGCACTCAGAACAATTTGCAGTCTTATCTCTCTCGATCTCCTTTTTCACATATCTTCCTGTAAGACTCCCAATAAAGCATGGAAAATCTTGGAAGGGATCTTTGGAAAACATGATGAGATGAGGGGACACATGCTGGAGGTGGAGCTGCTCACATTGGATTCAAAAATATTCGACAATATCCAAGATTTCTTTACAAAATTCAAGTATTTACTGTCGTAACTCAAAGCTTGTGGGGTTGATAA
The DNA here is from genome assembly GCA_032191745.1 of Picea mariana. Taxonomy (NCBI): domain Eukaryota; kingdom Viridiplantae; phylum Streptophyta; class Pinopsida; order Pinales; family Pinaceae; genus Picea; species Picea mariana. The sequence continues at coordinate 14,462 of JASDQU010026683.1, forward strand.
ATCGGCGGAGGAGAAACAAATGGTTATCACCATTCTATCCAAGCTTGGTCCTGAATTCTCTATATTCGTGTCCAAATTCCATACTATTATATTAACATCTGGAGCCACCTGGAAGATGCCTTCTCTTGAGGACTTTATCGAATCCCTAACACAAGAGCAAACCAAGCTCATTAACATGGGCACAATCAAAGGCCCAAGGGTGCATGCACTCACTGTGCATGATGGAAGCCACAAATATCAGAAATCTAAAGATAAAGATAAGAATAAATCTCATGCACATACGAAGAAGGAATGGTACACAAAACCCTTCACCGATGCCTCTGAATCCAAAGGATAAAAGGGAAGAAAAGGAGAGAAATGCACATACTGTCACAAAGGATTCCATTCGGAATCTGTATGCATGCAAAAAAAATATATATATAATGTCTTAGATACTTCAACAAAACAACCTTGGAGATCGCATCCCCAAGGGTGCAAAGAAGAAGAAGCCAGAATATTTGAATTCTAAGAAAGGCAATTCTATCCATGCCTTGATTGCCATCAACTCCTCTCCCAATGCTTGGATTGTAGATTCAAGAGCATCACATCACATGGATTCCTCAGAAGCAGTATATTTTTCTTTGGATGCATGAAAAGGTCCTCCCATTCTAATGGGGGACAACTCTTCTATTGAAGTCACCGGCAAAGGAAGGATTGAACTCACCAACGGAAGTTTCGAGAATGTGCTGCATGTTCCTAAGCTTTCTGTCAACCTTCTCTCCATGTATCAGATGACGAATTCTAGCACCAGAAAGAAATTCATATTCACACCAAATTCCATGGACATCTATGACATGCAAACCAACTCCAGGGTTGCTACCGGTGAGGTAAATCATCAGTCTAGATTGTATACTTTTTCTAAATTTATTGAACCTGATTCTGCTTTACTGCTTACTCATGCTGATGAAAGTAGTAGGATATGGCACGAAAGGTTTGGAAATTTGAATTTCAGATACATGCAACAAATTAGAAAACACAGATTAGTTGATGGTCTACCAGACATCCATTTCTCCAAGGGAGTATGTGAGGGATGTGTTCTCGGAAATCACCCTCAAGAGAAATTTGACAAAGGAAAGTCTCAATGAGCTTCTGCACCTTTAGATATGATCCACAGTGACCTCATGGGTCCTTTTCTGCATCCATCGATCAACAAAGTGAGGGTTGTTCTCATTTTTTTTGATGATTTCTCACATTTTACATGGATCTACTTTCTTAGGCAAAAATCCAAGGTCTTTCAACACCTCAAAGATTTCAAAGCCCTAGTTGAGACACAGTCCAAAAAGAAGATCAAAGTCCTTCAAACTGATAATAGAGGAGAGTATGTGAATCATGAGATCCACAATATTTTCCATGAGGTAGGGATTCAGTTGCATCACATAGTTCCCTATACTCCATAGCAAAATAGAGTTGTTGAACGGAAAAACCGATCTCTAAAGGAGATGGCATCTTGCATGTTGCATGCAAAGTCACTACCACAGAGACTATGGGCCGAAGCACTTAACTGTGCAACATACATCCAAAATAGATCTCCTCATAGATCCGTCAAGGATAAGACCCCCTACGAGGCTTGGAGTAGCCTCAAAATAAAAGTGGCCCACTTTCACATTTTTGGTTCACGTGCATGGCCCTGGATTCCCTCTGAAAAGAGGAAGGCACTTAATCCATAGAGCACTGAGTGCATTTTTGTTGGATACCCCGACAATGTGAAGGGATATCATCTTATTGATATTTTCTTGGGCTGACTCATCATTGAGCATAGTGTCCAATTCGAGGAAAGTGTCTCGCATGTACCTTAGCAGCTGCATGCAGACACCTTCATTCTTCCACTTGTCCGAGATGATGAACATGCACATGCCGACTCTTCTTCAGATGAGAGTTATGATTTAGAGGACTCAGAAGATTTAGATTCAGTTTTAGAGTCAGTACAGTTAGATGCAGAGTCAGAGCATCCAGATGCAGTTGCAGAGCCAAAGTAGAGGCCCAAGTGGGCACAAACTACTCTTAAAGATGCAGGGGATCTCATAAGTGATCCAAGCGATACTAGGAGGACTTGATCTGATTTCGAGGAGCCTCCTGTTGCACTCACTGCCATTGAACCATTGCCTTCTAGGAATCTTTTCTTGGTTCAGTCTTCAGATCCACAATTTTATGGAGAGGCTGTTGGAAATCCCTTTTGGGAATCCGCCATGTAGGAGGAGTAAAACTCCCTCCTCGAGAACTAGACTTGAGATCTGGTTCCACTTCCTTCTGGGAGGAAACTTGTTAGATGCAGATGGGTCTACAGGACCAAGAGCACAGCGGATGGATAGATCAACAGATACAAAGCCAGGCTTGTTGCCAAAGGCTTTCAGCAGGTTCATGGTATTGATTATGATGAAACCTTCGCTCCAGTAGCGAAGATGGATTCCATTCGATTGGCCCTTGCCATTGAAAAAACCAAGGGATGGGAAGTCCATCATATGAACGTGAAGAATGCATTTCTTCATGGTGATCTCTCCGAGGAGATCTACATGGAGCAACCCCAGGCATTTATGCAGGACTCATCTTTGGTATTTCGACTGAAGAAGTCACTTTATGGCCTCAAGAAGGTTCCGAGGGCATGGTATGCCAAGATGGAATCCTACCTATTGTCACAGAACTTTGTATGTTGTAAATCAGACCCAAATGTATACATGCTCAGGACGACTGATTCACTTCTACTTTTAGTTCCGTATGTCGATGATTTGTTGATCACCAGTTGCTTGACTTCAACGATTGTTGCAGTCAAGAGGATTCTACATGACAGGTTTTTTATGAAGGACATGGGTCCTCTACACTTCTTCCTTGGACTTGAAATTAGTCAGGATGCATCGGGCATAAAACTGTCTCAAGCCAAGTATGCATGATATCTCTTTGAGAGATTTCACATGACAGACTGCAAGTCTGCTCCAACTCCTTTCCTATCAGGATTCAAACTTGAGGATGGAGGGGAGACTCCACTAGTTG
>JASDQU010026684.1:7264-18321 GCA_032191745.1 Picea mariana
AAGTCGTAATGGACAGGAAAAGGAAAAGGGGAAAAGGGATAAGTATCTGACCGTTAAAAAACCTTTTTTTTTCTGTTTATTAATGGCAATGTTTTCGAACCCCTGTTGGGTTCTCACTAGTAAAAGCATAAACCGCAAACCACCAAAGTTCTTTGGCTGCAAAATGTATATGAAAAAACAAGAGACATAGGTGTTGGGTACCACTAACCCGAGGCGTGCTAGCTAGATAACTGGCTAAGTATTGGCCAAGAGAAAGGTTTGATATCTACTTCAATATTATTCATACTAATGAACAAAGTTTTCATATTTATCTGAATAGTATTCATACTAATATATATTAATGGATTGTTTCTGTTTCAAATGCAAATGATCTCCTAATTTGCAAGATGCTCTTCGGTTCACAAATTTCATTGAAACAACTAAAATTTTGACTACAAGATGTATATAACGCAACAAGAAACATGAAGTTGCATTGTGGTTTCAACGAGATAAATTCCTTATCATATATTCATATTGTACTCCTTGCAATGACATGAGAAATCATCGACTCTCCATAAACATTAACATCTAAATTAAATTAAATGTAATCAAAATTTGGTTTGATTTAAGTAATTAAGACAGCTTCAGTCGTTCCTTTATTAATGCCAAGATTTTCGAATGCCTGGTGAGTTATCAGTAGCTAAAGAATAAATTGCAGATCACGGAATCTCTTTGGTTGCAAGATGTATATGACGGAATATGGAACATAGTTGTTTAATACAACAAACCCAAACACAATTGCCTAAGCTTTGTCAAAGAAGAATTTTGTGTATTTATTCCAATAGTACTGATATTAGTATATATGCACAGATATTATCAAATAGAAGAAGCTGCAATATATGCAAGATACTGAACAAGAACATTGCGTCAACACTTGAGTTGCCTTCTTCTAACTCATTAATTCATTCTATTTACGGGACCCAAAGAGTGGAAGCAAGGCAGATCCTCCAAAATAAAATTAAAAAAAATACCACAGATTGGAAAATACTATTAAAAAATAAACCGTAATTATTCTATATTCAAATAAGATGGGTTACAAAATACAGCTGAGACTATTTTCCACAACGATTGTGATTTTTCCTGCTACCAACCAATAAAAAATATGTACATTGATGAAGCTTGTTCACAATTTTCTTGACGTGCAAACTCTTTATTCGAAAAAAATGAGTTGAATATCAATTTCGGGTCTTGTACTTATTTGCTTCTACCAACTACATCTATCCTAGTTTTTTGAATAGCTTGTCTCTTCCAGATATGGTCTGCTTGCAATGGTTGGTTATTCAACATTCCATTCTTTGTCAAGTATTAATTTCCCTCTGTCGTCGAAAACTTGGGGTTTAAGGTGCTTTCCTTGCAATGTTCATGACCCTTGACATCCGAGATAACTTAGAAATGCGATTGAGGCCAATTTCAAAGTGGAGGGAGTCATTGTATGTCACAATAGATATGGGACAGCAAAAATATTCAACTATGTTGTGACTTTTATTCCTCATGTATTCGATCATCTGTTTGGTTGAAAAGGCTACCTCAAGATTTGTATGTTGAACTTCTTTGCTTTATTACAGTAAATTGGAAAAGACATCCAACCCAACTGCAAAATGTTGATCTATTGAGATACATCACTTCTTCGGGAAGCACAGGCTTGGCAAGTGTATCAAATGTTGCAGAACGGATCAACACAGGTCTGGCAACTATATCAAATGTTGCAGATCACATCAGAATATATCTTTCCTCATAGCAGTGGCAGATATGACGGCCCACAAAACGTCTGGAATGTTCGGGGGTGAAGCCAAATATGTGGAGTCTGTAACTATATCCAGAGGAAACCGAACAAACTTTGACAAAGAACATGGCTTTCTGTCAACTTGGTTACCACACCCACAAGTAGATCAACAAACTTTGAAATATAAAATTTTGTAGTGATAATATGTCGTTTTATCCACCCATACAGTTTTTGTTACCCGCCTCTAGTTACATTCACAAATGGAGTAATATTTCGTGTCATTTACGAACATCGTAGGCCATTTTCCAAGCCATGGTAAGTGGGCCACCCCCAAGGAAGACAAATTCTTGTGGGATCTGTAGAATTCGATACACTTGCCAAATTTGTGTTGTTGGAAGAAACTATATACTTCAACGAAGAACTATTTTGCACATGACCTGAAAATCCATTACAACTCCCAGCAAGAAAACAAAGAAGTTCAACAAACAAATTTCCAAGCAACCTTTTCAACCAACCAAAGCATGGAAGACAGGGAGAACACCAACTAGAAGATACTTGTTCTTCTTTTATCCTCCTCTCTAAGTTTATGTTGGATAACAGAGTTTTTTTTTTACTCAAATCTCAAGTCACATAAAACCAGTCTCTCTTCTTTCATCTGGGCCTCAATCACATTTCTAAGTTGTCTTACATGTCCATGACCAGGAACATTAGAACGAAGGCACCCTAAAGCGCAAGTCTTTGATGATAGAGAGAAATGGAAATAAGTATTTAAAAGCAACACTGGATGATCTTCTGTAGATTTTTTGTTAATTCGTTCTACTGACAGATGTTCTCGATATTTTCGCTTATTAATGCCAATCTTTTCGAATATGTACGTTGGATAGTGACTAATAGCACGTATTAACATTCTCATATCTGAGCAGATTCTCAAATATGACATCTAATATATGCACAATATTAAAGAGGAACATGACGTCAAGGCCTCTGTGGGTGACACGTTTGTGGACTATGGTGAAGCCTTTAAGAAAACTAGAAGAGCCTAAAAAAAAAATTCAAATTCAAAATGCAGGCAAAGAAATTACCAAATCCCATAATATCCGTCTGTCTATTCATTTTAATGGGAGATGTCCTCGAGCTTTCCGCTTATTAAAGACAATCTTTTCAAACCTGTCTGGTCAGTTGTGACTTTTGAAAGCATAATTAATGTCTATTGGGAACAACAGAAGGTAGCAGGGATGGTTTTAAATTTTCTGAACCTGGAAAGGCGTCAACCTGCCAAACTTTGAAAACCCGACTAAGTATGGAAAACTAGGTAGAATAGACAAACTCATTGCAGGCTGAGGCACGCTTGTGAGTTCGAGGAGTGTCGGGTCAAATTCTTGAGCACGGAAGTTCTAGGTGCAAAATGTATACATTGAACATGACCTGTCATAGTTCGATATGCAACCGAACGATGGTCAGTCATAATGACCACAAAAAGGTGAGAAACTATAGATCCAGAAACATAGTTTAGAAGAGGAAAATAAAAGGGAGAGAACAATTATATCGCTCACACAACAAAACCTACTCTCATAACTATGAAACCATAGCAACACATAATCCATGGAAAAAACATCTCCAGCTATGAAATATAGTTTGAGGCTGACAACCATGAAATATAGTTTGAAGCCAACAAACTCTGGTTGAACGCATAAGAGATGCAATTTACATCGACTGCAATTTTTTTGTATGTTGTTTTATCTTAATATTATTCTATGCAGACTCCATTGTAAAAGAATGTAGGAAGAGATCCAACTGCGGATGCAACATCTCAACATTGCAAACCCTAGGAAAACAAGAACAAGTAGCAAATAACAACCCAGTTAAGAAGCACCTAAAGGCCCAGCTACAGGTGCAGGGACCGAACCCTGCAAAATCGAATCAAACAACAATAAAGAGCATACAATGAAAAAGGAAGCAAGAAACAACCACTCCACCAAGAATGACACACTTCCAATCGCGATTGCAGAACCCCAAATGTACAAATTGCAACAACACGAACAAGCAAGCAAGAACAACATCAACACACAAATAACAAATCACTGGAGATGCAAAAATCAAGCATGAACCAGTTAACTAGGCAAACAAGAATAAGCATCAAACAACAACCCAGTTAAGAAGAAGAAAAAGGCCCAATTGCAGGCATACAACCCTAACCCTGCAAAGGCGAATCAAACAACAATAAAAAACATGCAGCGAAGAAAGAAGAAAGCAACAACCACTCCACCAGGAGTGACACAATTTCAATCACGATTGCAGAACCCCAAACATGCAAACTGCAACAACACGAATAGGCAAGCAAGAACAACAACAACATGCAAATAAGAAATCATGGGAGATGCAAAAAACAAGCATGAACCAGTGAACCAACAATGTTGTTTAAGCATATAAATTTAAAAACAAAAAAATGTATTGTAACAATCCTGTTAAAGAACCTTTGAATGCTACCAAGACTGTTAGGTAAACATTTAAGTCTGTAGAAATGCTCTGTAAACATTTCAAAAAAAAATGCAATGTGGCAGCTCTCTAACATATCCCAAAAAAATCATTATATTTTTTGTAATAATAGTTCGAACACCAGAGAATGTATTCGAAGGCCAAACTTGGATATGCCAGCATATCAAACATTGCCATAAATTTACGTAGCATAAAATGCTAAACCAAACATTCGAACTAATGTTAGCATTAATCCACCTTCGACGACTGCATAACAAAATATATGATTCTAAAAGACCATATACGATAAAATACTTTGGATATGACAACATATATAACATTGGGAATAGCGAAGCCGGAAATAAGACATCCAATCCCTTGTCCCATCAGATAATGACAAATATGGTATTTTTTTATATATAAATCGATGTTTTCATTTCCCTGGTTCCAACAATAGATAATATGGAAATATTTGTGGTCAAAGGACAAACTAATATGAAGTCAACGACTTATCGATCACTATAGTCCCTCTATGCCTATGGTAGGGACTAATAAGATAGAGATTGGTTTCTTTGCAACTATCTTCTATTTATAGTGACATAAATCATATTCCAATAATCTCCTTTTTGCTATTAAGAAAAATCTAAAATCTAGAAATGAAATATGTGTGATGAAATGAGATATTGAACATGTCAAAATACAGGTAGTTCAAAATAAATTATGGGAATTTTGTTATCCGATTGTTAATTCAAAATTTTAAAATGTATCATGATTTCCACTTCTCTTGATACAAAACTGATTTAAAAATGGATTTAAAAAAATAAAATAAAGCGCATTTGTTTACATATTCACATTGACCTTCACTTTGGAGTGGTATAAAAAGGCAAGAATGTTTGGCCAAAAATAGTACAGATATGGATGACGATACAATTTTGTGCCAGGACCACAAGAACACTTATGTTTGCCATGACAACCACGAATGTCTAGGTAAGGGGGGTTGGGGCTGTACTAATGAAAGAGTTCACTTTGGGGGCCACGTTTCAAACTCAAAATCCACCGTTCATATTCTATTTTCAAAGTTGGCGTACAATCCACGATGTCCCTCATTAGACAGAAGGAACTAAGAACGGATATAACGTATGGCGATGATTGAAATTGGAATTGAAATCAATATTATAAAGGTTTGACAAATGCTGCCAATTAGTGGGCACCATGAGTTCATCTTTCAATAAATTACAGGTTTTATTAACAAGAGCATAACCCCGCTTTACATTGGGTTGAAACGGAACCCCAGAGCTTTGACAGCCATCGACCAGGTGCAGAGGGGCTTCCAAATTGTGACAACAACTCACACAAACATTCTCTTTTAAATATGGAGAATCCAAGTGATTGATTCTCAGCTCAGCCCCTACATGAGAAAATGACATCTTCTCCATTGCTTCCATCGGTCTTTTTGAATTTAACATTTCTCACAACTTCTTATGTAGCCATTCATTCATAAAAATCCCTGGGATTTGAGGGATCCAATCATGGGTATTAACTATTCTCAAAGTTTTCACGCCAATCTCTTTAAGCCTCTGTTTGAAATCATGGTTTCCAAGTCTGGGTCCTCCAAAAGAGAACACTGCTATGGATGCATTATTTAAGTTTGATGCCAAGTTCTCACCAATCTGGTATGCAGTCAAGAGCACCAAAGTCGCTCCTAGACTGTGCCCTGTAATTGTAATACTCAACTCCTTGCCCTTGTATAATTCTAATAGTCTTTGTACCTCTTCYGGAACCTGCTCAGATGCACTTTTCATGCTATGATTGTGATCATCATTATCATTGTCGCCCTTAGAGGTACACAGACTTAAATCTGTCTTGAGAWTTTCATCCCATTCAAGCGGAGTCATGGTGCCTCTCCATGCAATAACTATATCTCTTCGACCTAATATTTTGATCTCTTGTAAGTTATCACTCACAACAACAAATCCCATCCAATTAGACTGTTGACATTTCAATGTATCATTCGATAGTTTCAAAAGCCAATGGGGAACATGGACATTGGCAATGGCATGGAGATATTTGGTCACGTTGTAGCCGATGTTCTTCAATCCCACTCTATCAAAAAATGAATTAGCTTCATCAGATGGGATGCATTAGCTACCATAGGAACTCGACTGTGGGTCAGAGTTAAAAGCATCATAGGTTGCCTGTGCAAATTCTCCATATTTGACAATCTCTCTTCTTAGGTTTTCATCAAGGGGATCCAACACGCCTCTGTAGTCATTGGCGCCATGATATTCCCTCCATTTACACACCAGACTCTATTTGGAGAAGGATTTGGTCTACTCAGTTTCCTCATCCAATCGCCATAGTTCCAAGAATTGCTTATATTGTWGGAATTCCTTTAATTTAAAAAAGGAAAGTCCAATATTATGTTTCTTCTAGSACTGGAATCCATGAAAACCAAAGGAAATGGAATGCACATATAAAAATATAGTAGAATAAAATATATGCSACATGGTGYGCAGGTTGTCAGACTAACGGGTTCACATTTATACTCATGCTTATGTATCAYGAGTCMGATCRACAGCTTCCTCATTCCATACTTARCCACTTTTTRGATARCGAGTTYCCGGRCTGGCAGTAAATAAACTTCTGCTATGTCTCATTAGGATATTCCTAAAATTCAAGTTATTTCCTGACCTTCATGGAGACGCTTGCTTGTTCCTAGTTTTTTCCAATATACAACAATACCAACCATCGACGCTAAAGCCATTAATACAACGACCTGGGAATCGAACCGTTGAGCTCATTATTGGCCACATCGAAGGAAGTCAAGTTGGGGATGTTGAGATTGGGTATGCTTCCACTCAGCGAATTGTTATGCAAGAGGAGATCGCTGAGATGCGTTAGGTTATTCAAGGCAAAAGGAATAGACCCATTGAAGCGATTGAAGGAAAGATCTAGTCGATTCAAGCGCCCCCATTGAGACAGAATCGAAGGCAATGGCCGAGAAAGCATGTTATGCTGAAGATAGATGCTTCTCAAAGTCTTGGCATTTGCAAGGTCTGAGGGCAAAGGACCGCTCAACAAATTCGATCTCAGGGAAAGAACTCTGATCAAATATACATATTTAAGTTATAAATTAACGTGTTATAAATTCATGTCAGGCACAAAAATGCTATATTCATTTTTATACAAAATAATAATTTTATCAATTTTTAAAATTACAATATTAACAAAATTTAACTAACTAATTTGAACATAACAAATAAAAAAAATCTCATTATAAAGATGAATTTATTGCATTTTTTTTTATAAAATTTTTATTACTTTTTTCTAGGAGAAAAATCGCTCAAAAATTATATTAAGTATATTTTTTCTTACATCTTCATAAATAAAGGAAATGATTAAAACTGTCAGACTAGACCTATCCTACTATAAAAGCAATTTGCCCCCGACCAAACCATGCCATCCTTACCGACCTTCAAATGATGCTGAAAAAATTACATTGCATCTTTGACCAAACCAATTTTAAATAAAGACTAATAATCATTTCAATGTCAAGGGCCATGCTCGATAAACCAAAACCACACACAATGCTGAGAAGTTTCAAATTTAGAAAAAGTTCATATGATGGGTTGGTCCCTCACTTTCTCCGTCCCAAGAGAAAAAAGAAAGTCTACCTTTCGGAGAGGAAAGTGCTCGTTTTGATAGATTATCGACCTCCTCATTGGATTTTTTAAAAATATGTTGAAATTGAATACCTTGAAAGGCTGCCATGAACTCGAATCCTAATCTTCTTCCTTTCGATATTGATTGTTTGGAGTTTCCCTTTGATATTAAGCCAATTAATGATCACTTTGGAATCCCCATAACCTGTAAATATTGAATTTCCTGTAGTCTCACAATCGTAAAAGTAGCCCATACTCCCATTAATTCGACTTTAGTATTGGTCCCTGCACCACAATTGATGTACCATCTATAATCCGATGCCTCTAAACACTTCAGAGTAACTCCTGCCCCGCACCTGGAACCCCTGCATCCGCTGCCCATAAAAAAAAAACAATTCATTACTTGTTTGTTCATGCAAAGGTTCTTTCGGCTATTAAAAAAATGGGAGATGTCTTGTCCTTTACCCAAGAGACAGTTATGGTTGAACTTCTTGTTTAATCTTTGTATGGGACGTCGCTAGTAACTACTAATAATTAAATGTCCATTTGTATACTGCCCGTGCTTAATGGTAACTGCGCGTTAAACGATAAAAACACTTGAGGGCTTCACGAGATGGATGCTCTTCACCAAACCCTTGTTAAATAATATTGGTGGCCAAAACTCATTTTTTGTTTGGTCAAACAAGAAAAAAACTTGGCGTGAATGGTAGGTTGGTTGGGGTTTGGTTAAACCCTGTGAACGTTTATAACCATACATGTAATTACCAAATTTATCTGAAATTGTTACCGTTGCAGATCACTCCAGAGTGCCAGAAGGAATCTGTCCAAAGAGTCGGAGGCCTGGCAATCTAACTTCCCAGATTCGATCCTTGTTACCGTTGCAGATCACTCCAACCCATGTGCAAGCTGAGCTATTGGCATTCCAGTTCAGCCTTCGCCCATGGGGAACCTTGCTGATAAAATCAAGAAGGGCCTGTTTATCGCCCGTCAGCTCTCCCTTAGCCACGACCATGACTACTAGCAGCAGCATAAAGAAACCATTAAAAAGTTGCCTTGGATCTGCTGGAAATCATGGATCTGCTAAGCTTGGATCTGCTGGAAATCATGGATCTGCTAAGCTTGGATCTGCTGAAAATATCATGGAGGTGTTTCTTCTAACTCCATGAATTAAAGCGCATTGGGAATAGCGAAGTTAACAATAAGACTTCAAATATATTCTCCAATAAAATGATAACATATAAGATTTTTTTTTATGATATAAAAAATAATGTTTTTAATTCTATAGTTAGAATAATAGAGATGATGCTAAAATTTATAGTGAAAAGACATATTAATACAAAGTCAAAGAATTATCCATTGCTATATTTATAGTGAAAAGGCATATTAATACAAAGTCAAAAAATTACCGATTGCTATAGTCCCTCTAAACTTTATGAACAGGGACTAATAAAACTATCAACAATCAATAATTATAACAAAATAGAAAAAATATGAATAATATATGTCAAATCAATGACTAAGTAACTATAAAAAAACAAACCATCAAAGTTCGATACTAACAAAAATTTCTTATGAATGACTAGATGATCAAGAACAACAAGCATTCATTGCTAGTGTATGAAAATCATATAAATGTGTTTTGAAGATAACACATTCCAAGGAGAGAAGAAATGGTAATGACCTTGTAACCAATATAAGAGAACATTTGTACAAGTAATAGTAGGTTGGCATTGAACTTCACTATATGAGTATTGAGTGATTTTTTTTATATAGGAGATTATTATAATCATTAATGCAAAATTCTATATAATTTATTAATAGTGTTACTTTTGGGGTTATTGGAGACAATCTCTAATTTTATAAGAATTGTAATTTTACCTCTTTCTTTTTCTAGCACTTAGGATTTTTACTCCTCATTTATGTTTTATAGATTCAAGGTTTCTTATATGTTATTTTTTATAACTCGGATCATATCACAACTTAAAATCTATTTGGATTAAGATAAAGATATATATAGACATTGAAACAATCACTTCTAACAAATAGAAATTGAAATGTGAAACCTCACCATGGCTATAAAGTTCTAGAAAGTAACAGCATCAATACAATCAACTAAAACCTTATGTGTTATTTTTATAACTTGCATCATATCACAACTTAAAATCTATTTGAATTAAGACAAAGATGTATAGAAATTGAAACAATCGCTTCCAACAAATATAAATTGAAAGGTGAAGCCTTACAATGATGGTAAAGTTATAGAAAATGACAAAATCAATATGATCAACTATCTATCCCAAATAGATGGGATTTCCAATAGGTAGTGATGTAAAAGGTTCAAAAGTGACAATTTTTGAAGTATAAGATTGGTTAGAAAGGGTTGAAATGCATGAGGAATTCAATCAATATATTATCAATCTAAAGGTACTTAATTATTAAACTAAAAGTACCTAATGATAAGAAAGAAAATAATATTGAAATATAAAGGGTGGTCTCAACACATTGGTGTTTGATGTTTTAATTTAGACAAATCACACTAAGCACATTGATGTTTTTGATGTATCCAAAATGACATTAAGATATTTGATGTATTAATTTAAACAAAGTATATCAATTGTAATTGATCAAATGAAAATGTCACTTTAAATTGTAATTGATCAAATGAAGATGTCACTTTGAAATAAAGAATCAACTAACCAAACAACTAAAAGTCCAAAAGGATACTCAATAGACAAGGATATATAAGTGAAAAGAAACATTAATATTGGACAAAATTTATCCTAAAACAATAAAAAACTATTTGAAACAAAATTGAATACAATAATTTTTATTTATTTGGATGGAAACTTAATAGTGTAGTTTTTTTATAAAGAAAACTTTATAGGATTATTCTTTTTTTTCATAATATCTAGAAGGTAATTCAATTAACAATGATAATATTGATTTATAATATTGAGGTACTAAACCAGATTTGAATTTATGATCTATGGTTTGAATTTACGAATTTATGAGGTACTAAACCAGATTTGAAATCATTATGGTTTCTTGAATAATGATGATGAGTCAACCCGCATTTACGAATAGGAGCCAATGATGATTTCCCTCATTGACAGTTGGAAACTGAGTTATAATAGTTTTGTCACCTTCGATATATATAT
>JASDQU010026685.1:2206-16761 GCA_032191745.1 Picea mariana
GGCTTCTAGGGTTATTAGCCAATTCATTAGGGTTTCTCTTGCTTCCTAGAGTCTTCTATTCTTGTCAGGTTCACATGTAGAGGTAAATACCTCCCGCAACTACCATAATATTAACACTAACCCCTCACGTAGGTAGAATAATATATTCCTATGTAATAAAGGTCAATATTAATAGTTCCTAGCAATAACGAATAATAAGTTGAATGTAAGAAGACCTAATAGAAGCTTCCACTTCCAGAAGGATCTTCCTCTAGATGGTTCTTTTGATAGACATATTTAGTATAAATATGAGTCGAGGGTATGATAACTTTTGTCTTGGATATTATTGTAATAGATCTCTTCTCTGCTAGAGGTTTCCCCCTCAAAGAGGAAAGTGAAAATTTCTCTCAGTAATCTAAGTGCTCTTTCTGGTGTTATTCTAGTATCATTTTGGTATTATTGTGGCGTTGTTCTGGTTATATTGTTGTTCATCTACCATTTCTATCATTTTATTTATGTTTTACATACTTTTTATATCTGGCATATTACACTTGTATGCAAGATATGTAGTATGTTCATCGGTAGGTGTGACAACACTAAGTCAATATGAGTTAAGTTTTATTCATGCTCCCACATTTCTTTCATGGGGAAATCTATGGCCCTTATCGATATATTAGTGATCTGATGCTTTGTTGATGTTTATGGTGGTTGTAATATTGTTGGTCATGAATATGTTGTCTTTGTTGTGCTCTCTGTATATTCTTCTTTTTTCATTTGGACTAGAACTATCCTGGTCAATTCCAAAATATGGTGCAATGTAGCTATCTACACTTTCACATTCATGTGCATTTCCTCTTGTTTCTGCGTAGCTCATAGAAATTCTTCTTCAATTACTTATTTGACATGATCCCCAATATTCTCCAAGTCAACCTTAGTCAAGGCCTAGATAGCTACTTGCTTTGATGTTTTCCTCTTCTTGTGCTTATGCATTGATCACTCCTTACGGTGCTCCTGTCCCTTTTGTCCAATGTGTAGTGTTGTTTCTTGAGTTTCACCTATACCATTCCTTTGTTCTTCATGTTATTGTTCTTATTGATCCTTATCTGGTTGTTGTGTATCCTTCTATGTTATTTTTGTCACTATAGTTTTCCACTCTACTTCCCATTCATTTATAATCTAGCTAACATCGTTTTCTATCAATCTATAGTTTGTTAGCAACCATTACTGATATGGATCTCTCTTTTCTTGAACATACATGTGTTGTGGCCCTGCTTTAAATCATGCAATTTCTTTTTATCCTTCCACTATTTGAGGTAGAATGCAAAATGTGTTCTCAATACATTAGTGGATTGTCTCCTAATAGATGTAGAAGGTGATATTGTTTTCCATTTATCTTTTCTTATGCATGGGAAGCCACAAGGAAACATATCTTTATTTTAGGAATGGTCATTGCATACCTTCTAGGAATTGGGTTTCTTTCATCTCCCTCCAAGAAACTAATGCGATCAAGAATAAAAACCATGCATAATGGAACTTTTTCTTTTTCTCCTATGCTTCCCTACAGTCAGTTAAGAACCGGTTCACCAAAATTGTTACCTAGTTCATATACACTCCTCCTGGAACTTGATCTATATGATATTTCCTTAGTAACTTACAAGCCAACACTTGCATTGTAAACCTAAAAAAATCATGATTGATGCTCACTTCTTCCAATTTGTTTGATCCTCTGTGCATGTTGTATTTTTCCTTCATCCTTTCTACTAATGCTTTCTCGTGATTCTTACCTGTGAGCAAGGGTAGTGGGTCTTCCCCTACTGGAGACAATCCTTTAATCCATGCAATAATTTGGGTTTTGAATTGACACTAGACTATCCAACCATAGGAAATAGTCTTGGACACAACTCAACAATTACGTGACGCAAATGTTGATTTTTTCACTTCTTCCAAAATGTGGGATCTCCAATAGGTTCAATATGCATGTCCATAGTATTCATGTGGCTTGATTGAGATTACAAGTGAATCTGATGTAAGTGATATGTGCAGATAATTCTATGGCTCTAACTATGGAAACTTATTTATATATGCAAATGCATGGTCTGAAAACTTCAGTCTTCCTATTACATCCAACATATCTCCTGTAACTGTGAACCCAGGTGGAACCACAAGTGTAACAAGGTCGTACTTTGACTCCTTGGGAAGTCTAACTTTCTTTGTTGTTGGCTTCCTGGGTAGCACATAATCCCTTGGAAAGTTGATTGGATCTAATGCCTCTGCTCTCGGGGTTATTTCCTGTACTAGAACTGATGTTTTCTTAGTGCGTGTTTTCTTCTTCTGTGATGTGGATACTCCTGAATTTGGTGGCACCATGACTTTATGAAAATTGAATTTGTCTACAACTCACTCGTCTCTTCTCTTTCTCTCTATTCTCTTCAAATGTCCACACAACAATAAACCTTTATCTTCACCCTTTGTCTACTTTTATATGTTGTTTCCAATTTTTATCTTCCTTTTTTCACCCAAATTATTAGTCCCATCCATTTTTATTCACATTCAATTTTCTTCTAGATACTGCATTAATTTTGTATTTTCTAATGGATTGTGGTCTAGAGTTTCCACCCTATCAAAATATGGTCGCTAATTTTCATTTATGACTATGCTTCTCCACCATCCCACCATCATGTTTTCTATTTAATTTTTTCTCCATCATATGCGCAGGTCTTTATATTCGCTCTTCAATTCTTCTTTCTATGCGCAATTCAATTCTCCTTCCTTTCCATAAAATTTACATGTTCATCTCTTTTTCTGCTAATTTCACTCTTTGAACAATGCATGTTTCAAAACTCTGATCCTCTTGTCTCTTCAAGTGTTTGTTTTGGCTTGCCTCAAGATATTTTTATTACTTCTTCTTCTTTGTTTCTTTTTCTATAACATAGATACTATAATAAAGATAATGTGGTACATGTATTGTGCAGTCGGGATAATGCGTGGAAGCATGACTATCCCTATACAATTTTATTTGAATACCATTGACCATTTCCTCCATTGTTTCCCCATTCAATTTCTCCAATTGAATAGCACCTTCCTCTATCATAGATATTATGACATGCATACCTAACCAATGCATTTGGAACTTTCTAGGGTGTTGCAAAAATTTGATGTCATAGAGAAATACCAGGTCTCCCATTTGGAACTTATTTTTTTTAATATGACTATCATGCCATGTATTTTTTCATGCTTTCTAAACCTTATTATGAAATCCTATGGTGAAGTGGCCTTCCTCTAGTTCCACTAACTCTGACAGAATTTTCTCTACTGTGCTAGAATCTGTGAGCTTTGTCTACACGCAAATGTGCAAACTAGACACAGTGAAATCCATGGGCATAACTGCTTCCTGACCATATACTAATCAGAATGGTTTTGTTCCTATCAACTTTACATGTATTCTGATATTCTAATAGTACTGCAGGAATCCTTAGGTCCTAGTCATCTTGACTTACATTACATATCTTGTTCAGTGCATGCTCTAGGATCTTGTTAAGTGCTTCCACTATTTTGTTCTCCTGAGGGTGATATGGTATTCTCTTTTGGTGATAAATATGAAATTATTCCATCAAATAAGGAATCATTTTGTTCAAAAAATGGCTCCCTTGATCACTCATAAGGATTCTTGGACATCCAAAGATCATAACAACATTCTAAAATAGAAATTGTGCAACAGTATATGAGCTGCAATATCTGACAGGTTCTACTTCAACCCATTGGGTCAAATAATATGTCGCGGTGATTATATATCTTTCTCCTGACCTTTTTGTTGGTGGTTTGATTAGTCCAATGAAATAAACTTCCCATTTTTCAAAATCATGCAGTGTAACTTGTAGTATTAATGGAATCTCATCTCTTTTGGATGGATTCCCAACTCATTGACCAACATCACATGTCTGACATAACAACTTTGCATCCTTATGAAGGGTGGGCCACCAAAGTCCTACGTGAAAAAATTTTCTGATATATTTCTTTCCCTACATAGTTACCTCCCACAATTCCTTCATTTGCCTCCTATAATATCATAGGCCTCTCATTCTCTAGTACACATAATCAATGAATACCATATGTGCCCAACTTATACAGTTTGCAAGTTATGAGCTAATAATCTGCTGCCTTTACTACTAATTTCTTATTGTACACAATTGTAAATTTGGATGGGGTTACTCATGTGCTCATAAGATAGAAAATATATGCAATGTAATTTTCAACCATATGTATTGTGAACAATTGTGCACCTAGTATATTATCATCCACATTTCCTACATATTCCCCTATTAACATGTGCGGCAAATAATCAGGTCATGTATTTAATTTTCCTAGTTTCACAATCACTTCAAAATCATACTAATGAAATAGTAATATCTATTTTCATATCTTCCCCCCCAACACTTATTGACTAAGTATCTCATCATAGAGTTATCCACGTACATCTTGAAATGTGATCCTAGCGGATAATGCCTAAACTTTTGTAGTCCATACACCATTGTCAGTCCTTCATGCTCTATAGTACTATAATTATGTTTGGTAGTTGAAAGTTTTCTTCTATCAAATGCAATAGGATGATCCAAACCTCCTTCCCTTGGTTGAGCTAGAACTACACCTAACTCTATAGATGATGCATCTATGTGGACATGGAATTCCTTCTTCCAATTTGGAAAAACTAAAATAGACACGGTAACCAATTTTTCTTCAAGGTATCCAAACTTTGATGGAATTCCTCGTTCCATTGAAATTTGACCTCCTTATTCAACAATTTTTCCAATGGGGTTGTGATATACACATATCGCTTAATAAAATTTATGTAGTACCCTGTATGACCCAATGTTGCTCACATTTTTTGCACTAATGTAGGTGGAGGCAAATCAACAATAGAAACAATCTTCACAAGATCAACCAAAAGTCCTTGTTTACATACTACATGACCCAACACGATACCAAATGGTGCGTATAAAATACACTTCTTCAAGTTCAAGGAAATATGGAACTGTCTACATCTATCCAACATCAAGCATAGAGTTTCCACATGGTATTTTAACAAACTGAACATTGTCCAATCATCCAGATATACTTCTAGGAATTTATGAATAAATTCTTTAAAAATTGCAACAATAACTTGGGAAAATACTGCTAGCACATTTTTCAACCAGAAAGGCATGAATGTATATTGATAACATTCCCATTCTATTGCAAATGTAATCTTATGCATATCCTACTATGTAATCTTAATCCGGTGATACCCAGAGAATCCATTGTAAATGAGTAAGATTCTTGTCTTGCTACATTATCCAAAACTTCATCTCTAAATGAGGTAGTAAATAGGTCATGTAAGAAAACATCATTCAATTTCCACAGATCCACACAAATTTTGATTCCACTTTTATTCTTGTCCTGAATCACCATCGGACTGATCCATTATGACTCTGCTACAGGTTAAATAATCCCAACTTCCATCATCCTATCTATTTCTATGTTCACTTTCTGCTTATATACTGGGTTCAATCGATATGGTATCTTATTTACTGGCTTCACATCCAACTTCAGAGAAATCCTCATTTCACCTACTTCCCCCACAATCCCTTTCATTCTTGAAAATGTAGTTAGGAAAATGTTCTAGTATTCATGCAGTAAATCAACAATATTATTGACGGTTTCTTCATTCCAATAATCTCCAATTTTTGTGAACTTGGGATTATCCTTCATACAAATATTTACCTTATGCATTTTCAACATCTTTGTATGCTCGACAGATTCAATATTGGTACTCTCTACTACGCGCTCTCCTTTGATTTTTGGTATTTGAAAATTTATTGAGTCTTCATCCTTCTGGTCCTCTCCAATGACATTATATAATTCCAAAACCTCTTGAACGGACATAGAATATATGGGTGCACTACATAAGGGTACTCATTGTTGGAATACTGACAAGGGGGGTGAGTTAGTATGAGCACTTTTTACCACTTTCAATCACAACATATAAAATTCAAATTTATATTTAGTATATCATTTATGATTACATTTAGTATATCATGATCATATAACCATAAGCCATATCATCACATCAAATAACCACATGCAGTTTCCACCAAAATTCACATGGAAACCCAAATGAGAGAAAACAACATAATCCTTTCTTACATATTGTTGAAGCAGGAAAGTTTAGGGTAAGGTTCAATATACATCGTAGCATACGAGGCATAA
This sequence comes from Picea mariana, assembly GCA_032191745.1. Classification (NCBI taxonomy): domain Eukaryota; kingdom Viridiplantae; phylum Streptophyta; class Pinopsida; order Pinales; family Pinaceae; genus Picea; species Picea mariana. The sequence continues at coordinate 8,429 of JASDQU010026685.1, forward strand.
TGAACCAAGGAAGCAGTGCATGGAGGGAACTAAGTAAAAGTAGCACGATGTGATTTTGTATTAGCATGAAAGGAGTTACTATGTGGACAAACTAGGATTAGGGTTTTGAAGTATAATGTAAGGGGTTTTACCGACTTTTTGTAATACAAATAGAGTAGGTATGAGGAAAATAGGATATATATTTTATCTTGAGTTTGTCTAGTTTTGACAAGGTTGAGTTTAGTCTTTAATAAGTTTTGAGTTGTAGTACTAGTTTTGTTGAGAACTATGGATCTTAGATGGAGTTAGTTTTTGAGATGTAATCGAGGGTCATGTTGCAGGATGTGGAGCTTGGTTCAGAACTGGTCAGCCTCATCATTAATAAACCTTTTTATGTAATATGTGCAATGTAGAAATTTTGATGAATAATAATAAGAAGAATAAGATCTTTGTGGTTGTAGCCTGGGGTGGGTGAACCATGGTAAAACCTATGGTAATGTGTGGAATGTTGTCTATTATACTTTGATTTTATTATTATGTTGAATGAATAAATGAATATATGCATCTTTTGAATTTTATGTACAACGTGCAATAGAATAACATGATATTTTCTACAAAATGAGTGTTATTGAGTGAGAAAAATAGTAGATATGATGAATATTGAAGTAGAAGAGTAAATATGCCTAACATTCCCACCAGTTCCATCCCTTCCATGATTGCAAACATTTGGTTCATGAAATCAGCCATAAGCCATCTCGGGTGAGACTGTGTTGTGCACTATGTGTGTAGTGTTTCTTTCTAGTGTATGAGAGGGGTCGATGGTTTCTAGGGTTTTTTTGGAGAAATTAAGGTAGAACCTGGGTCATGCCCCAGGTCATCTCATACATCCAACACATATCAAATATTACAATCATAGGAAGCACCAACTTCCAAATTCTCCAGCACCAACTAGAAGGAGGCACTAACCCCCTATTTGCAAGCTCCAACCTGAAGGAAGATACAACTCCCTGAATTTTCCAGATGCAATTAGAAGGAGGCTAAAACCCCATGATTTAAAGGAACCAACTTGAAGGAACCTCCAAATACCCTATTCTCTTACACCAATGAGAAGGAGGCTATGACCCCCTGATTTACATGTACCAACCTGAAGGAATCTACAACTCCCTGAATTCTCTGGCATCAACCTAAAGGAGGATACAACCCCATTTCCTTCCCTCATTCTGTCTCACTGAAATATTAGTGTAGAATCAAACTGTCACTACCACTATTAAAATTGTAACTTCTCACCAATACACCAACTTGTCACTGTCACTATAACTACCAATGTCACATCAACATGTAACTACCACTATCAAATCAACCAATCATTGTCACTCTGTCACATCAACCAATCATTGTCACTTTGTCACATCAAATTGTGTTTGATGGTCAACCAATCATTCAACATGTCATTTTCCATGTCATTGTCACTATCTATGTCAATTATATACCATCAACAACTAACTATAACCATATCCACTCACATGTATACCAAAATCATCACCAAACCATGTACATTAACCATCAATCATGTACAAAAAATTGTACCATACCGTGTACATCAACCTATACCATACCATGTACAAAAACATATACAATATAGTGCATAAACCATGCATCAAACATGTACCAAAACATGTACCATATCATGCATCAACAATGTACCATAACATCACCAATATATGCATCAAGCATATACCATATCACTCATGATATGTCTCAATCATGCCATACACCATGTACCATAAGATATCATCAATGATGTGCCTCAAATAAGTACTATAAGATGTGCATAAATAATGTGATAATATCACCATGCCATATACCAAACCATATACCACGATAGCCAAGATATACTTCTAATGATGTATCATATCATCACAAAGGTGTACCATATTATGTACCATCATCATCAAGATATGCCCCAAGCATGTACTATAAACATAGCCCTCAATAACACATGTAAATAATACCCTTGATAATGTAGAATACTTGATAAACAAAAGTATAGACTTGGAGCTCTTCCTCAACTTCAACAACAAGAGAATAGCATCTTCATCAAACTTTACCTTAGTCTCGTGGGACTAGTTTTGGATTAGTCAAAAACCGTAACTTTCAACAAGCATAACTTTGAACATGTATTGAATAAAGGTATTAAATTTAAACCTTATATATTTTGACATCTTTCTTCCATCTCCTCAAAATTTCAAGGTCTGAAACTTCTCATAACATAAGTTATAGGGAAGCTGGCATAGCTTGTTGAATTCTAGTCTATTCTGGAGAGTGAACTTGTACAACATGCCACACGCTCAATATTTGATTTCAGATTTTGTAACTTGCACAAAAGATATTACAGATTGTTTGGTTTCCACTCAAATTAGTCTCATATAATTTGTATCCTCTATGAAGATTTTATGATTGTTTTACCTAGAACACCTATTTGACACTAGTTTCAGGACTACTCAAAAACCATATCTTCCATAGAGTGTATCTCCAAAAGTAAAATGATCCATAAGCTGAAATTTTTACCATAGTCACCTTGATATGTCTGCTCAATATCCTCCAATATTGGATATTTGAATCATTCTATATAAATATGTATATAAAAAATGGTAATATGACCTTTAAATAACATACCTTAGAACACATCATCAGAAGACTTCATCCTCCCTTGGAAGTTCACCCTTATTCACTTCATGTTTTGTATGAAATTCGCCTCAGAGCTCCTTGGTTACATCAGATAAAAATCACTTAAGTTAACGTAACAAATGAACTCCTAGGTGCCTTATTTATACTATATATGGCACCCTCTTTTTAGGGCCGACTTGAACCAAATAAAATTCAATTTAATTTTTAATGATAATTCCATTGAGGCCGACTTTACCAACAACATCCTTAATATTTATTGCAATGGGATGAATTGCAACTTCTTGTTTTAAACAACTTTTCTTCTTTTAATTAATTTGGGGTTGACTTGTCACTTCTTGTTATAACTGTTTAGAGCTTATTAACCATACTTCGGGGCTTTCATCTTCAAGAGGAAATATCTCCTCAACCATGAGGAACCACGTGATATACCACCTACCGATGGAAATGGCATGCTGAGGACTATCCATTTATGAGGGTGTTACATGAATTTACACTATCCTTCATGTCCTTATTTCTCAACCAACTTACATCTTCATGACCATACCTATGGGGATTCTTGTAGAATGTTTTATATGAACCCATTACATCTCTTGACATCAATGACAACCACATCTGTTTGTTGACATCAATGGCAACCAAATTTCCAACAACATCAATGACATACAACTATATAACACTAGTCTCATCGAGTCTTCTGATGTAAATATCCCATTCTTCATAATCTGTTGGTATGTATCTACAGAAGGGGTATCATCTTCAAACTGGAAAGTTACCTTGAAATTTTGAGTTAAATCTTCCCAGTCTATTGTTCCTTAGTGTACTTCTAGTTCTACATGCCAACTCTTTGGGATCGCATCCATAGTATGTTCAAACAAGTGTGTACATTTCTTCTTAGGTACTGAGCTCCATGTCATAGTGCACTATGCAAGATGATCTGTAGGAAAACTCAACCCAATATACTTCTACACGTAATATTCAGTTTTTTTCACGAACCTGACATGTAACAACCTTTTGCATTGCTGCCAATTATATATTATATCCTTATGCACAACCCATTATCTTGTAGGAGTCACTTTCAACACACTATCTAAATCTATCCATATTTGTTTTTCTAATATATTCAATTCAAATTCTAGTACAAAAATACCTACATCTATTATTCCATCATACTTTGGGGGATTACATACCTCATCTCCAATTCGACATAATGTACGAGTAATATGAGTACATCTTCTTGTAGATACATCATTTAACCTCTGTTGCCAATGTTCCAGGACTTCTTCTGAATCTGACATGCAAGAACTGATACTTCACCAATTGAGTACACCCTTAGCAGTGGGATTAATATAGTCATCCATCCACATGGTCACATTGTAAAGGTTATCGATTTATTTATGCCTTTCTAGTTCCACATATTGTCTTCTTCCTTTTGTGGGATCCAATGGTACAATAACTCTCAATTCTACTACTTCAAAGATCACTTGTTTCTTTTTTAGATCAATAATGGTCTGGTTATCGAAAGCCCAATCAATTACAATGCTGGACAAGGTTTAATACTATTGGAGCAAGACATTTTTGGTAAGTTTTGGGAATTGTGCAGGAGAAAACCACGTGACAAGTAAGCGAAGGTGAAGCATGCACAAAATAAAGTTAGCGCATATTCAGGAGCCAACACACAAAAGGCAGAAGTTAGTTATTAGTAGTTAGACCATTTGGTCCATTTTGTAATGGGATAAACCCTAATATCAATGTATAAATATGTATGGGTTTTGGGTAGAAAGTATTGGTAATGAGAGTTTTTGGGAATATTTTTGAAGCTATTGTTGGAGTCAAAGATGAGAGTGAAGTGACAGATGATAAAAGGAATTAATTGTGCATTGTATGTGCAAGAAACTAGGGAATTTTGGGTAGAACTGATGTATCTTATTTGAGTGTAGTACGCACCAGTTGTAAGAATTGAACACGGATGAAAAATATAAGAATCCAGTCATTGTGGACGTAGCCCAGTTTGGGGTGAACCATGTTAAATCTTTGTGTCATGATGTATGTTGTGATGCATTTCTCTTATGTTTTGTTTATGGTGCACATGGTATGCATGGATGGTTAATATGAATATGTTATATGATGGTTATGTGCATGTGTTAATATGAATCTATTATTTCTTGTTATGTTGTTATGAGTTCGCGTACATAGTATATTTCATGTTGAATAAATGTTAAGTAAGAATGAATCTTAGAATGATCTCTATTTTCATCATGACTACGTAATCTTGGTTCTTGCAGTCCCCATAGGTACCTCCAGTGACACTTCACCTGCTTATGGGTGATGATGAAAGAGATGGTACCTTGAGATTTGTTGGTGAATTAATGTTGAATCTTAGGTATTCCCAGTGCATTCCAACAACTACAATCCACTATCTCAATTACTTCAAAATTTGTTTTGTTCCACACTCCATTGATGTTAACATTCAACCCTGTTAGTCTTCCAATGAGAACAAACTTGTGTTGATTCGCTAGACTCAACTAAATTGGTGACCATATCAACTTTGGTTTTCGCATCATTTCCCATGTTTTCTTCATAATGACGTTCACATCACATCCTAGATACAATATCATATTATCCATATCATAGTCTCCCACCTATGCATTAATTCATAATTCCCTATTCATCATTTTCTTGTGTTGTACCTAGTTAACTACTTGTTTTGTAATAGGTGCTTCTTTATATTATGCACACTGATCGGTCATCCTGTGCGACATGTTCATTTCAGTTTCATCCTTCATTAGTTCTAAACAATGTTTTAAGAAATGTTTCAGAGTACTTACCTTCTCAATTTTCCTTTATGTCATCGAGTGGTCATAGGGTGGAGGCATGTCATACACAGGTTACAAATTTGATTCTCCACATTCAGTTTCTAATAGATCCTTCCTTTCTTTCTTATATGTCTCTATCTCCTTCCAAGTATCAAATGTTGGAGGAGGTTCTATTTCTTTACTGACCCACTGGTCAGTCCAAATTTATTGTTTTGTCGCATCAGCTCTAGTTCTCACTCATCTCCATGTAATTGTTTCTACCCTTGGTCGATCATCGTTCTCTTCCACTAAGATCATCTAAACATTTTGGTTCATCTTTTCCTTCCACTTTTCGATCATCTACAAACATTATTTCATCGCATGATCTAGTTGTCTATAGTATGTACACATTGTACAAGTATTCAGACAATCTCACGCCAAATGCCCAAGATAATCAATCATCTTCCTATGTTTAATCCTCCTCTTCCATGACCTTAGAATCCTCATCTTCCTCCTTGATTTTAGTCCCTTTGAGTATTATATTATGGTACATGTCATTCATATCCTTTGTGCCCTTAATTTTTGTATGCATTCGTGTCACATTCTCTCATTAGATTGAGTCCGCAATAGTCCTTTTCATCATGTCCTACGAACTTACAAAAAATACAAACTAAGTTCCCAACAGTTCTCTAATATGTTTGCATAAAAGGAAAAGCATTCAGGTGATGACCCATCATTTTGCATATCTCACACCCTACCCCTCCTTTTAGGACTAAGGGATTGGGGGCTCCTATAGCCAAATAATATTTAAAGGTTGGACACTCATTCTTATGATGACCCTCCTTTCTACATGTAATACACCAAACATATTTGCTCGTTTTCTTCCCTTTAGAAATATCCTGCAACTGAATTGTCAATGTTGCTAATTGCGACTAAACGTGAGCCATCCTTATGCCTTTTTATCCTACACTGGATGCTTCCAAATTCATGGCAATCTCTAACACTTCTGACTGCGACGTAATCTTCTGATGTGTCAATGGGCATCGTATATGTGGTAAACATATCATAATGAACCATTCACTATGTTACTCACCTGAAATATGGAAGGTCAATTTATCCATATATATCTTGAATATCTAGTCAAAGTCACATATTGATTCATTCTGCAACTTCTTGATCACTTTTAGTTCGATAATTCACTGCAACTCATACTTTGGTTTCTATAAATCTTTTAACATGGATTTCCTAATGTCTGTCAACATTCTAGCTTGTCTTGTAGGCACAGTGGAATGATACTTCATATACCAGAGTAACACACGGTCTCTAAATTTTTTCACTAACTATGTGATTTTATCATTGCCATCTTGGATGTTCTTCATGATCCTTATTGCTTCACATACAAATAAGTGTTGTTCTGGATCTTCTGCCCCTACTCCATAAAAGTCATGGATTCTAAAAGTGGGGTCTTGATCTAGATTATTTTGAGAATGAAATGAAGGAAAAGATATAAAAATGAAATACACAGAGATATTTCAATAAAAACATAGATATAGTAAGGCGCAATTTTTATTAATGAGAGAAATGTACAGAAACTCAAAAATTACAGAGTGAATGACTCGCTAGAATGGTGGCATCTCATCTCTAAGAAGAGATGTCATGGATATGCTCATTCAAAAGAAGATGATGATGTTTAAAATGAGGCTCCAAATTCCTTTTTAACATAAATAAAATACAAAACCCTAACCTCAGAAGATGACATGCCAAAAGGTTCGTAGGCCTCGATGGGGGTAGTTGATATGTCAACTTCCTGAGGGCATAACATTTTCATACAATCTTTTTTTGGGGCACGCAATATCTAGTTGGAAAGGTTTAGATGAGGAAAAAAAATTCCTTCCAGCCTAACATCTTCCTTTGGCTACATTTTAGGCACTACTGAGCCAAGAAAATGTCATTTAAGGCCTCAAAATGGCCCCGAAATTTTAGGACCCAAAAAAAGTTGGAAAAACTACCAAGGTGGAAACCCCCATTTTGAGCTAGTGGAATAGGTGGCTTTCCACCAATTTCCACTTGGATCAATCCTCCCTCGTTAAGAAGGAATGATATCCATTTCATCAAGTTACTGGGGAAGAGTGTTTTGAACCTTGGTGAGTTTCTTGCCTTGCTGCAGAAGTTGTCTTGCTTAGCTTGTTGAAGGTTGACCTGTTGCTACAGGGGTTGGAACCTTTCAAGCAATCTATATGCATAATATTCCTAAGTGTGGTACGAATATGTTAGTGAAAATGAAATATGAAGAGTATTAATAGATTTGTTATAAATTTTCTTGACTAAGCAGTGTGGAGGCACCCCCATAGGTGTAGTAATAATATATTTCTTCTCTTCTACAATCTTGTCGATCTAGTTTTGTTGGATAGAAACATCAGGGGATAAGGATGTAGTGGTTGTAGTGTATTTTTGTTTTTATTTTGAATGGATTTTGAAGAGGATAAACCTTTCCATATGAGATATTACTTTGTGGCACTACTTTTCCGGGACAATAGTCAGAACTATCTTTGGCATCCTGTAGAGTTGAACCCCAAAGTAACAATGATTCTATGGGGTTGAGAATCATAAATGAGATGAATATTACAGATATATGGATAGAATAATAGATCACCGCATACTTACATTGGGGAAAAACCACACAATACCTCATCCTCAAAGGTCTTGATGTAGTAGGATAGGTGAAACTACTAGCTGACACAAATATCTCAACCCTAGCGAAGCCACCCAATGTTGTATGGATAGCGATGTGATGTTGTTGTAAAATCCAACTACTTAATAACCTTTGTTGAGATGAGGTTCTTATGGCTTCCACTATCAACAATAAAATGCAAC
>JASDQU010026685.1:17049-29565 GCA_032191745.1 Picea mariana
AGTGTCCTTATTTGTCTTCCCATTTATCTTCATTTCTTGTAGCTTGGACTAGCTGTCTTGAGGTTTGATATTATATGAATTAGGGCTACCTTTACCATACTCTGGTTGTTGCGGATTTGTAGACACAAATTCTCTCTTCTTTTTCTTCTTAAATTTGTATTCGATTTTGATAGCATATCGATAAGTGGCTCCCAATGATGAGATTTCTAGAAACTCCATTTCGGTTTGGATGTACCTATGTAGAGCCCCGTGGTATTTTAGAACTATATGCCACTCATATTCTTTGATACCCATCTTGGTGCATAAGGTATGGAAGGTATTTGTGACCTCCAACACTGTTTGTCCCCTCTCTTGGTGCAACGTGGTCCATTTCATGTACTAGTTGTCATAGTTTCCCATAGGGTAATATTGATCCTTGACCAAATCCTTAAAAAAATCCCAAGTGGGCTCGGCCCCAAATATTCCATACTCCTCTATAGAATTTTTCTACTAGTATGTTTCCCACCAATGTTTGACATGAGGGAGAGACTTAAGGAGTACAAAGGTGATATTTTCTTTGTTGGAAAAATTGTGAACAAAGAAATAACCTTCTAGAAAATTTAAATTCTTTTCCAAAGAATCTGCATCGATTTGACCTTCAAACACAAAAATATCAAAACTAACTTGTTCCTTTGAATGGGGAAGCATCTCCAAAGTGACTTCTTGACAAATATAGGCCTTCTATTATTGGAAATCATTGAAGGATTTGGGAAAACTTATCCCACATATTGTTCCTCTGTTGCATGAGAGATTTCGCAAGAAACAAATTGATGGGATCTTCTACTCCCACATATCTCTTTTCTTTCACCATGGGAGGTTGCTTGGGCTGGCGAGAGTAATTTTCCTCAAGAGAAACTAGCCCGAGACCCAACTCTCTATACCATGACCTCATCAAGGGAATGCATTAAGAAATGATAAGGAGTAGCATGCTCTGATACCACTAATCCAAATTATTTTGAGAAGGAAATGAAAGTGGATATATAACAATGAAATGTATAGAGATATTTCAATAAACAAAGAGATACAGTAATGCACAATTTTTATTAATGAGAGAAATGTATAGAAACTGTAAAATTATAGAGTGAATGACTTGCTAGAATGGTGGAATCTTATCTCTAAGAATATATGTGATGGCTATGCTCATTCACAAGAATATGATAATGTTTACAATGAGGCTCCAAATTCATTTTTAACATAGAGAAAATCCAAAACCCTAACCCTGGAAGATGAATGGCCAAAATGTTTGCAGGCCTTGATGGGGGTAGTTGATACGTCAACTTCCCGAGGGAATAAATTTTTCATACAAACTATGTTTGAGGAACATGATAGCCATTTGGAAAGGTCTAGATGAGTACAACACATTACATTTGGCCTATATTCTAACTTCAAGTAAATGCTAGGATTTGTTGAGCCCAAAAAACTTCATTTAGGGCCTCAAAACGGCCCTGAAAATTCAAGACCCAGAAACCATAAAACAACTGCCAAGGTGGAAACCCTCATTTTGAGCCAGTGGAATAGGTGGGTGGCCACCAATTTTTGACTGGGTTAGGTCTAACCCTTCCATGTTGTACTATGCAGTATTCTTCCTCATTTTATTTAATTGAGTCTAGGTTATTGCACTACTTACACTACTCTGAATACCTTTATTGTTATCCTTTCTTCCTTCACTAACTACAAGTGTTCACAACTAATTTTCATACCTCAAAGATGCAAATGGGGTCATCGGTTTGACAAAGAGTTTGGCCTGAGTGGGGCTAATAGAATGTAATGGATCTTCTTCTACTAAACTAATTTGATGATATTTTTCCTTTTCCTTTGTTTGTCGTATTCCTTCAATTTGGAGCACTACGTCGGTGTATATTTCCTTGATATCATTATGTAACTCTTCTCTATCAACCACGATCCTTTTCCTACTGTATCAAAATATTTTTCCATTGTGCAACACTCTAATCTCTTCTTTCTTCACACATTATTTTTCTCTCGGCATTATCAGTCCATCCATTATTTATTTATTCATTCATGCATCCCTCTCCTTCATACACTCAGACCATCCCTTGGTCATCCCCCAGTCCCCCTATGCACGTGAAGGTGTCTAGATACTATGGTGATCATATTCCAACTTCATAACCCCCTTATCACTCAATATCATATTAATCCAAGTATACAGTAATTTCAAATATCTTCCACACGTACCTTTAAATAAATCTCTTTCAACAACACTATATGACTAGGAACAATCTATAAAAAACTTGGTAATATAACCCCCTAATACACCATCCATCCAGAAATCAACTACACATGAGATGTGATTACTTATGGTATTAACTTTGTTAATCAACTCAGGGGTCCAAATCCTAGGAGAAACAGTGCATAATTTTTCATTTGTTTTAGCTAACCTATGAAACCACTCAACAAAAACTATTAGGAAATCAACAATGAAAATATCATGGAAGTCTGTAAATACATACCTTTGTAACCACTTCTCCGAGTTGATCCACATGTTATTATTTTGATATCTGGAAAACTCATGCTCCTTTTCCTCTAACCACTTTCCAATCTCTTCCTTAGTCAACCTCCACATTCCCCTTAGTCGTAGATCTTGATCTCAGCAATGGAAACATTTGTTGGTTCATAGTGGGAAGACCTAGGGTTGAACATGAATTCACCAAAAAACCCTTTAGATGCAGTCCCTTTCAGCATCACTTGCAAGAAGGTGAATTCTCACCCGAGGTATCTATGGAGACTGAAGGAACCAAATTTACACAGCGATGAAGGGAGGGTAGGTAGTCCTCATAACCATTATACTTAGCATAAATTCATTGCACCTTATATCATGTGTGTATAAACATAATAACATCTAGCATATTCAAAATAATAGACATATATCATATGTGCACAATAAACATAACAACAAACACATCATGACACATGGACACCATATTTAACATGGTTCACCCAAGATGGGATATGTCCACAATGGTAAACTTATTATTATATTGTTTAAAATCATTCGTTACAAAATATGCACATTGCACTCATACATCATTTCCTTTCCATTCTCTTATCACTCTATCTCTCTTTGTCATTATCCTCGCATACATTCACTACTTATTTCCCTCCTACTCCTCTCTATCCAAAAAAACTTACATACTTATACAATTACAATAGGACTCGGCCTGTATAAATGGACCCAAAATTCTTAATGGCTTCAAATTTCTTCCTTCCATTGTGCATGATGATCCTTGAAAGTGTGCCAACTGTCTTTCCTTGTTTTCTGCACATTGCATAGTTCCAAAAAATGGTCCCAAAATCCTATCCCAACAACACCAAAATGATTTCAACCTCCTCTTCTCTTGGAGCTGAGGTTTTTAGACAATAGGATTATTGTTCTCAAATTACACAACCAGTGAATGGATAGTCGCGAGAATTTGGTTCTTCATCCGGTTACAAATATTATTTCCATTTTAGTGGGAAATGGTTGTATGGAAACTCGATAGGTAATTTATTTTCTTAGTCGCACATTTGTCTCCGATCACCTTCCTTCATGGATATTTCTTCCCAACTTCATCTCCCAACTACCATCTACAACGTTGATCATTGTGCTAGTGAGCTATATTTGGAGTCGCAACAAAAAAATTATGCTTAGAGTTGTGATGGTTTGTATGGAGTTGTAGAAAATACAAGTGTGCCTTGAGTTGTAGTAGTTGGTTCACGTCTAAAATTGAAACAACTTGGTTAGCATCCAAAATTGTATCACTTGGAATTGTAGTAGAGAGGTGTTGTAGCCACTTTGAGGTGTTACAAACATTGTATTCTTCTGTATGAAAATATTAGTGACTAAGATTAATGATCTCCTTCTTAAGAATTATTCAAAAATAACATAATAATTGTGTATGGGGTAGGATTCATACCTTTGGCGAGAAACAAGGTGAACTGGATAAAGGAAGTGTCAAAAGGAAAGTGATTAATGTAAAATGATAAGAAAAAAGGTATAGATGGGTGTTGAAAGTATGCCATTTTAAGCACCTTTCACAGATGATGATAATGACCCAAGGGGTCCTCTTTTATAATGTCAAAATCTGATCAACTTCCACAGAATGTGAAAGATATTTTCCACATATAACCATCGGCATTTATAGTTGGTTCCAAAAAATATGCTCTTTGAATTTGTCTCAACAAGACTCGGCCAGATCAGCTATGCATCCAACTCATTGTCGATTGTTGGATTGGTCAATCCATCGTTTGACTATCTTTGAATTTTGGTCAATTTTCCAACTGGTAGGCATGTCAACTACCCGATCGACTGGTATGGTATGTTAGTTGATTTCTCAACCGAATGTATCTAGATGTGGGTTTACCTATTTATCAAATGAACCCAGGTAATGTGTGAAGAACCATCAATTCTTGATGTTCCAACACCCGCCCATCAACCCAAAACTCTGAAGTTTCAGGAGGTGAAATTACATCACTAGAACACCCCTCGATAATTGCAGCTTCCTAAAGCCTGAGAATCACGCAGAACTTAATCAATATGGATTTATTTAAAGGCTTGGTTAATATATCAATAACTTGATCTTATATTTTTCAATATTCAAGAGATACAATGTTCTCATGAACCAACTGTCTCAAGTAGTGAGCATGGATCTCAACATGTTTCATCTTATTGTGGGAAACAATATTTTTAGCAATGTGTATGGCTCTTTGGTTATCCAAGTAGATAGTAGTCAAGGTATGAACAGGAAGTACAAGTTCTCCCAAAATTTTTAAAATCCATACTAATTCAGTACCGACTTGAATGACTCCACAATATTCTACCTATATAGTTGACAATGATACTACCTTATGTTTCTTGCATGATCATAACAAATATCTAGTGCTATAGTGAAACACATACCCAGAAGTGGAATTCCAATCATCACTGTCACCAACCCAGTTGTATTCGGTGAAGCCGATTAGCAAATCTGAGCTACAAACATATTTCATACCAAAAAATCTAGTACCCTTTAGATAAAAAAACAATGTGTTTGACTACCTTCTAGCGGATTTCTCTGGGATCCTTCATGAACCTAAAAGCCACACTAACAAAAAAGGATATATTAAGTTGACTATGATTAAGATAAATAAGAATGTCAACCAACTGTTGATAAAGTGTAGTATCGATAGCAGGTGTTTGACATCTTTTAGTAAGCTTCACTCCATACTGAAAGGGAGTGGCACAAGAATTTCAATCATCCATTTTAAAACATCTCAACATATCCATTACATATTTAGATTGAGAAATAAAAAAACCATCACAAAGGGGTAATACTTGAAGACCCAAAAGATAATGAAAAGTACCAAGATCTTTCATATCAAAGGAGTTAGCATGTTGTTTCTTCAGTCTAAAGGTAATATCATTATTATTTTCAATAATGATCAACTCATCAACATATACAACAACAATTAGATTTTCTTCATCAGAGCGGATAGCATGTAGGATATGATCAAATTCACATCATTTGAAACTAATTAGAAGAAATAAATTGTCGATCTTAGCATACTAGGCCTAGGGAACCTGCTTCAAACCATAAAATGTCTTCTTGAGTCGACATACCAAATTGGAATCCATCAAAAAGCCAAGTGGTTTTTACATGTAAATTTATTCAGATAAGTCTCCATGGAGGAAATCACTCTTTACATCCATCTGAAGGATCTTTCAGTCAAAATGAGCAGCGAGATAAATAATTAGTCGAACAAAGTTCATCTTTTCAATGGGGGAAAAGAGATCAATGTATTTGATTCCTTCTTATTAAGGAAATCCCTTCGTGACAAGGCATGATTTGTGAAACTAAACAACACCTTTAAAGTTAAATTTGGTCGCGTAGACCTATCGACACTTCACGATTTTCTTTGCGAGTGGTCAAGGAACTAAATCCCAAGTTTGATTCTTTGACAATGAATCAATTTCAGTCTTCATGGAATGCTCCCATTCAGGTCTACCTTCGTCATATGAGTAGGTAACAAGGTTTGATATTACAAGGACACAAGTCATTAAGGAAACATTGGAATGTTTCTTATGAATTCAAGTTTGTCTTCCATAAGAGGCATCTCCGACATCAACTCCAATAGTTTCAATTATCTTGGAAACCCATCAAGGTAGAAAATAAATAGGTGAAACATGGTTCACTTCATCATATTGATCATAATTCGAAGGATCTTCAACTGGCAGACCATTTCAAACAGAAGATGTCAGACTAGTCAACTCGGAGGGTGGCGGTCAAGTAGAAATAGGAAGAAATTTCAACAGAGCAATCAAAAGACTGAAGAGAGGAGTAGTATAACCAATGTATGAGACATCATGAAAGGGATCATCCTTAATAAATCCATAGGATGAATTCAATAACTTGACTCCAGAATACTTTTCATCAAATAGAAGATTGTGTCATACAATAATTTGTCATTTGACAAGATCAAATGATCGATAGTCTTTCGACTCTTCAGAGTATCCCATAAGGATGCATGAATGGATTTTAGCATCCAAATTATTTAAAAAATAATTAGGAATGTGAGCCCAGGAAATACATCCAAACAAACGGAGGTGGACATTAGGAGGCTTCTTCCCATACCATCATTTGACTAGAGTCATGGAAGGAACGGATCAAGTCAACATGTGATTGAGAAGATAATTGGAAAAATACATCACTTCATCCTAGAAGCAATGGGGAAGGTATTTACCCTACATAAGACATCTATCCATTCCTACTATCGTCTGATTCTTAATTTTGCAACTCCATTTCATTGAGGTGTGTGAAGAACCGACCGCTTCTAGTCAATACCAGATCGAATTAGGTATTCTTCAAAGGGTTAATTGACATACTCACCACTATTGCATAATCTCACTCACTTGATGGGTTGACCACGTTTCTTTCAGCAAAGGCCCAAAATTCTTTGAAATTCTCAAACACAATATTTTTATTATTCAGGAAAAATACCCATGTGAAATGAGAGAAATCATCAATGAAAATCAAAATGTACCTTGAACCTACTAGTGAAGGTAATTTGATAGAGCATACATCATTATGCACTAGTTCCAATAGTTTATGTGCTTTCCATGCTTTTCTAGATTCAAATGGTTCTTGATGATTCTTCCCAAGTACACATCCCTTACACATGCCTTCAGGGGAAAACACCCTCGACAATCCAACACCCATGTTTTGATTTGACAATTCCTATAGACTTTGGAAATTCATATGTTTGATTCATTCATGAAAAATTCAATTTCTCTCATCAGTGTGATAAATAAGTAGAATTGGTTGATATTGAAGCTGACTCAAGTCATGAAACTTGTATAAATTGTTCGTTGGGTTAAGAAGCTCATTAGTGAAAATTGAATTCCCTTTCTTTAAATCATGAAGACTGATTTGGCCAAAATTACACAATATTATTGGTCTAATTCATCTAAGTAATAGACAAAAACTTGGCACTAATATTTGGCACATCATAGATGTTGACAATTTTCCCACGTCAACAAGCTACATCACCCTAACCAACAAAATCCAAAGAAAAATCATCAGCAACATAGATTCTACTCTCCTTATATTTATTCAGTATCGTGAATACAGTGACATATTTAACCATATGATGAGTACACTCAGAGTTGAAAACTCATTCATTCTATTTAGTATGAGACAACAAGCCTTGAAAAGCCTGACTTGGAAGGTGAAATTATCAACGAGTCAGCAAATAGTTGACACATCTCCTTTATGTCTCTTAACCTTCTCCTCTAAATATTTTCACTTATTGAACCATTTATTCTTGACATGTCTAGTATTTCCATAATATATACACATATTCTTATTCTTTTGACCTCTTTGTGGTTGTCTCTGGGGTCGTTGATCATGACATGTAGGTTTTTGTACAAAAGCATCATACTACATTCTATTCATGGAATCCATATTTCCGTTACCATTGATAAAATGGGCCTGGTGTTTACCACCAATATTTCCCTCTTCAAGCAATCCATGCTAATCAATAATCAAAATTAAACATAAAACTTCATAGTATTCGTTTACCATTTTCCTTGTGTTTTGGGGCGAAAAGTTGACACAAACATGTTGAATGGTGTTCTCAAGTTCATCAAGACTAGCTTGATGATTTTTTCATCCTTATCCTAATAGTTATTTCCACATTCACTAAATTTAAACTGGACCTCCTTGATAAGTTCCAAATATTCATCCATTCTCTCAAAGGAACGAGGATCAAGAGAGATAAACTCTTTTCCAACTGCATGACATGGATCTCATTGACTCAGTCGAACAAGGTCTTCATCTTATTCCATACCTGATGAGGATAGTTGATTCCACTTAGGTTAAATTTGATCTCACATGAGATGTAGGTCATAATTACCCCCACAGCCTCATCCTTCTTATTATCAACAACAAACTTCGCCTAAGCATATGTTGGATTTGGAATCGTAACCTTCGTATACTTCCACTATCCTTTACTATTCAATATGGTTTCCATATCTAGATCCCATACTATATAATTTGATCCATTCAAAAAAATAGGATGAATCTTCAAAACCATGTTTGATATATAGACAAACTGGTATGTTTCAAAGTTCCAATCGACAAACCATTGGCCCAGAGTCGATCACACGATATATCCAACTCGAAAAGGTTTGTAGATAAAAATTCAAGGTTTAAATCATCGGCTCTAATACCATGTTGGGAATAAGGTGGAACATGAAATGAAATAAAGAAAATGATACTACATATAATCAAAAAGGGATATAAATTTTGATAAATGGAGGTGACGTCTAAGGACACTGTTACAACACTTAAGAAAAGTGCACTATGATGAGAACATCACAATGAATATTTCACATATTGATCATAATGATATATTTAAAAATCAATTTCAAATGATGATAATGACCTAAGGGGTCCTCTTTTATAGTCTCAGTATCTAACCAACTTCCAGAGAATCTGGTAGATCTTTTCCACATATAACGATTGAGTTATTTTGGAAGGCCCAATGTTATTTTAAGAGGAAGCATGCTACACATGCAATTTTGTTTTATTACCCCATGCGAATAAAACCTACCTAGCCTATAGTTTTATTTTATTTTCATTACGTATTATGTTAATTATTGATTACATGCAGATTTGAGTGATATTTTTACTATAGGCCAAAAACAAAAGCACTTATTCATTTATTTCTCTCATCACAATCTACTCAAACTTCTAGCTAGTCTAAAATCATAGGGGAACCACATAATCCTCATCGTTCTATATGCTTTTTGTACCTCCCTCCAATATTGGGAAGTATTTATAAATTTTTTTCCATATAGGCTCAACCATATCAGAAACCAATGAGTGTAGTAGTTTTAGGATCTACCTTGCTAGGCACTAACAACCCAAACAACCCATCTACTAGTTTTCCTTCACAATAATGAGGATCTCAACCTTCCTCTCAAGGAACGAATTCCCAACCTTCCTCATAATGAACCAATTCTCAACCAATACACACCATGGTTGGACCAACTCCCAGTTTTCCATATTTGGCATCCTTAAACATCCCACATTTGACCAATCTCGTGAATGACCCCACCTTGCATGATGCCACTTGGCCCAACATTCCCACCAAATTACCTTCATACATCCCTAAGTTTGAAGGGAAGCCAAGTGAGGATCCCACTAACCACATTATGAAATTTCACATATGGTGCTTATCTAATAGCATCATTGAAGATTCCGTTCACTTGTGATTGTTCCAAAGAAAACTCATGGGTTCATATGCCAAATGGTATGTGGATGAGAAATATGGGTCTCATATGACCTTTGAATAATTGGATAAATTATTCCTATCATTTTTGCAACTTCTTGTTCGCCATGAAACGTGTTTAGATATTTTGTTATAATTCAAAAAAAACACAACTGTCCATATCATGGATCACATCCATGAGTGGCGTAGAAGGTGGAGCATATGCAAATCCGATACCACCCCACAACAAATACTAGATTGGTTCTTGAAATCACTAGTCCTAATCATCACCAAATATGTTGCCGCCACCATTCCTCAAACTAAATATGAATCCATCATCAAGGCTCAATAATTTGGCCTCATTTACTCTCAATTGGGGTACCTTTACACATTGTTACCTAACTCTTCTCTCCCTCTACCATTTGGTCAAGATAAACCAGGAGCATCGCATGTCATAGATGGATATATTGGACCCATGGCCCATTTTAAGCCATGTGCTCAACTAATACCTAAGTTTTGTGCCAAAAAATACCCCCCTCCATATGGGGGGCCTCGATACTATCATATCCCCATTCCTTAGTCCACTTTTATGGTCCCTCCTACTCCCATGATGGGAGGACACATCCCTACCCACCAACAAATTTGGTGATAACACCAATACCAAGCCCATCAGTGATCCCATCATATAACCCCAACAATGGAGGAGGGACATTAACCTCTTACAATGAATAAATACCCCCCCCATAGGGTAACCCGTACTATCCTTTCTTAGGTCCTACTCAACCTATTTCCCAACCACAAGTCCTGCAACAGGCTGGTGTTTATTTCATTCAACCATCACTAATTCAATAGGTTCAAGCATTTGAATAGTTAAACATGGAAAATACACTGAACCAATCAAATAATGTCAAAAATAAAGGGAAGATCAATAAAAACACCAACCAAGTACTGGGGGGAAACCCCCAGCAAAACAACCCTTCAATAGGGGGAAACTGAAACAATATTAACCCAAATCAACCAAGAGGCAACAATAATGGCCAAAAATGACAAGGGAAAAACAATAATATCATAACCAATTTCCTTTGTGCATTATGTGGTGAATATGTACATTACACTTACCATTTCCCCCAAATTGTTGACTATAAGTGAATGAAGGAATCCATGAACCCACAAAAACTCCCTGCCCCAAAATCCCCCCTATATGTACCAAAATATTATTTTCAAACTAAAACACCACCATTTCTATAGAACCCAATTCCTCATTAGGGAGTCCTCAATACTCAGCAGGAGGTTGTCCCTACGCCATAGTAGATGGGGCAGTACCCAAAACCAATTCAAGTTCAACCTAGGAACCTTATAGATGGTTGTTGGCACAGACCATTTTGGGGAAGAGAGCAACAATTAATGAATACAATTAGGAAATGGGCCAGAAAAGGAGCAAAGTTGAAAAACAAGGAAAAGCTGCATTGAGGAAGCAGGAAAGTCAAAGGAACATAGAAGGAAGTGGATCGATGAATAAAATGGTCCGATTTTGGACCAACCGTGCCTAGGGAGTTAGAATGTGGTAAAACCTAACCCACTTAGGGCTAGTGGGTTAGGGTTTTGGTCATTTTTGTAATGGGTTTTAACCCATTTTTTTAGTATAAATATGTGTGGTTGAGATGTATGAGGGAGAGTTTCAAGTATTGGAGAGATTTTAGTTGTTGCTAGAGAATCATATGAGGAGATCAATGCGGAGGAGCTAATGTGTGGTGAGATATTAGAGCTAGTTTTGGATTCATGGTCATTTTTTGAGACAAAGTTATGGATTGTAATCAAGTGTAAGGCCCAAGCTACAATGGAGCTTGGTGCGACCTTTTCAACCTCATCTGCACCTCATATGCACTTTTTATGTAATGCGCACAATGCTATAAATTTGATGAAGAATAATAAAAGAGTGAAGAATGCCACATATTTTTGGACATAGCCGAGGGGGGGTAAAACATAGTGAAACTTTGTGTCTCTGTGTGGAATGTTTCTCTTATTTGCTATTATTACTTAGCTATGATGAATGAATGAATCTGGTAGAATTAAAATACAACACACACTAGAATACCTATAATATTTACTACAAAGTGAACCTTAATGAATGAACATGATTATAGAATGATAGATCTAATGTATTTTAAGGTAGAAAGAATTTATGACATCCCCACAATAGCCTCACTTCTACGATTGCACACATCTGGGTCCCACAGTCACCCATAATCCATCTTGGGTGAGACTTAATTATGCACTATGTGCATAGTGTTTCCTTCTATTATTGAGAAGGGTTGATGGTTTACAGGGTTTTGCTAGAAAACTAAAGTAGAACCTGGGTCAGCCCAAACAATCCAACAAATGTTTTTTTGCCACCTGGAACCCAAAATAATAGTTTGAAAGGGACTCGTTGAGAAGCACAGTGAAGAGAATGCAATAGTATAAGGGGATGCTTAGACCATGGAATCCAACTAACCAGGAGATTGAATGATGGTTGGAAACAAAATATCTCGAGTTTGCGCAGAAATACAGTAGAAGATCCAAGTATGTTGGTTGTGGAGCCTGATTATCTTCCTGATTTATAGGTCTTTTACTTTCAGTCATGTTTATACCCCATGAAGTATTTACACCCTAGAAGTATGTACACTCTTCCAAGCGGGGGAGTGCAGAGGGGGGGTACCCCCTCTGTGGGGTCCGGGGGGGCTATCCCCCTAG
>JASDQU010026686.1:0-27415 GCA_032191745.1 Picea mariana
TCATTGCAACTTGTGTTTTCATCTAGTGGATCTCCTCTAGGAAAAACGAAAGAAAGAAAGAACCATAACTGAATTGTTTTTTCCCACCAATCGTACATTTAGATATCCACTCTTTGGCATTCCTCGAGAACCCTACACTCTAGTTGAATAGTCTTGGTTTCAAACACTGAATGGTGTAAGAAATTTGGGATTTAGAAGAAATATGGGCACTAGTGCTCCCCTCCAACTTGGTGATGGTGAATGGGACATATTGAAGTGATAGATCTCTCACATATTTGATAACTATCCTTCCTCCTACCAACCGTGAACCTGGTATGCAATATTCAACAACATATGCCTCGGTCGGCCTCGAAGTAGCCCTGTGTCCAGAAAAAATTAAGGACACCCCTCTCCTAGAGAGCTTCATAAAAAATTAGACATCGTCCATCTCAATATCAAGCATATGCGACCCTATTTGAAACGCTTGCTCGACGTCATCCCATAGACCAATAAATTATTCAAGCAATCGCACTTCTTTTCTCATGTTCTGAAGTTTTAAATACTTGAGAAAGACACAATTGCGTAAGGCCTCCCTCGCTCGAGGGTCTTGAAGAGTGATAATGTCATCGAACTCATTCTCATGTTCTTTCCACTCAATTATGGCTAGCTATGGATGAATCCTGCAAAAACTTCAATTAATCATCATTAGGTAAACCCTAAATGAAATGAATTGCCTCTTTTTATCCTAAAAATAAAAACAAATTGAGTTATGCACCTAGAACTCCCTCAAATAAGATAATAGAGCGCTAGCACACCCTCAACGCGCACACCAAGGTGCTAAAATCATGATCGATGCTGCCCTCAATGCCTTGAGGGAGGGTTGATCTCGTTTGACGCTCTAGGAGTTCCCAAGAAGCCTAGAACAACTAAACTAAAGCATGATATGCAATAAAAATGCATGAAAAAGAATGAGGATGAGGAGAAAACCAACTTAGTTTGGATGATTCTGAAAATGGTCACCTACAACCCCCACAATCAATGCTCGAAAAATGCTCCAAAAGAGGTAAAAACTCAAAGACCAGAGGAGAATGGTAAAAACAAGGGTAAAAATGAATTTTTAACCTAGTATGATATTTTATATATTCAATTAAGTCATTTCTCGTTATTATAAAGTCTATTTTTATTATTATTATTATTATTATTATTTCAAGAAATTATTAATATCTTGTGCCCAGAACAACTTGATTTTACAGGAATTTGAGCGGAGTTCTTTTGATGACCTTGTAACAACAATTGAAATTAGTCTTTATTATTTCTCACGCTCACAAATACATGAGAATGTAACCGAGTATACTTTTATCCATTTTTCGGACTCATAAAGGTTATACAAAAAAGGAACCCCCTGGAGTCTCCTTTAAGCTCTTTTCAAACTCTCTAAACATGAAAAGATTGTTGAGTGATCTTGCTTCCTTTCAAAATCGTTAAAAATGTTTGAAAGGGCATCTTCTGATTAATAGTTTATCTCTTTTTTTGGACCTTGGATATAAAATTACAAAAAAGGACAATCCTGGATTCGCCTTTAAGTTCTTTTTCGACTCTCTAAATATGAAAAACCACCAAGTTTTCTTTCTTTGGACTCGCTAAACTACACATTGAAGGGACCATATGGGGATTAACCCTTACTTATTCTAGTTCGTTAAACAAAGGAAGAGGAACTTACCTAAGGTGAGTTATATCGAGCATGTGTTGTCCTCCTCAAGCTCATTAAATTAAAAGAAGGTACTCATCTATCTGGATGGGGAGGGGGAATTGAAGGAAGTGGGTCACGTTTCTTGAAAAAAAAATTAAACAAATCTTGTAGTCACCCTTGAACATGACACTTGTTTTATCCTTCACACTTAACACTTGGATAATCTGCTAAACCTCTTCATTGAACCAATCTTATGAGTATTTTCACTCCTTTGAACCATCCAAAGAATTCCTCAGCACTTGTTGCATTAACTTTTGGTCCACTCTGTGTTTATGCTTCCAAGTCTCATGTCATGCCTCGGTGTTCAAGGGAAGTATCCACCTCGAGATTCAACCATCTACAAAATTACTAGTTTCCATACTCGTGTCATTTTTTGTTCATCCACTATATTTTGTCACTTTCCCGTGTTAGTTTTGTTGGTTGTGGAGCCTAATTATCTTCTTGATTCAGAGGTATTTGTTTTCAATCATTTTTATACCCCATGAATACTTTGCACCCCATAATAAAGTACATTTCTCCATGTGGGGCAGTGCAAAGGGGGGTCACCCCCTCTGCGGGATCTGGGTGCAAGTGGGCCCCTAACGGGGGTTCAGGGTATAACGTTCCTCGATGGCGGTTCAGGGGCGAAGCCTCCGAAGGAATTTTTTTCTTGAAAATGTATATTTTAATTTCATTAGAAATATGGATTGTTCATTATAAGGTCGCATATCTAACGGTGGAAGTTATGTTAGGGTTTTTTTTCCCTAGAAGGAAACCCTCTTTTATGAGGGAAATGTATTGCAACTATGTATCATTGCGAATATGGTATTCTGAGTGAGGAGACTGTGAGAGAAAGAAGAGGAAGTTACAATGGGTGTGTTGTAGGTTGTATCCCTTCATTTGTTGGATAATAATAAAGGAAGGACTGGGCAATTTCTCTGGTGGACGTTTCCCACACTGGGTGAACCATGTATATATGTGTCTCTATTGTATTATGTATCTTCTATGTTTTATTTCCGCATTTATTTTCTTTTATTTCTCCATGATCCTATTTTTCTAACAAGTTTCATGCCGATGATGAGGGATACATCAAGGCCCTCCTTCTACGAGTCTGTTCCTATTTACTTCAACACATCATCTTGGAATTAGACATAGAAACTAGTTAATACCTTGGGACTTGCATGCCTCCTCGCTTCTGACAATAGGTTTACATCATTGACCTCTGATCGGATGATTCCATGAATGTTCGACCTCATCTAATTTATTCACATTCGATGGATTATACTAGGATACCTTGGTAGTCATTCACATCAGTGGTGATTTCCCTCGCACTTGTTAATGATTTTTATCAATGACCGGTAATCATGTGGTTTCTACCATGTTCAACATCAAAACATCTATTCACATGGCTAGATTCATACCACATCGGGATTGGAATGAATACCCTGGGTTAAGCATTCTTTCTGATATCTTTTTTTCCCAAGATGCCAAGGAAGTCATTTGAGCATGCTAATACTTATGATGTAACATAGATCGACGTTGTATTGGTCTATGACTATGTTTTATCATCTCGTAGCTCCACTGTGTATTTTGCATGGCTACGATCAGTTCATATCATAGAAGTATGGATCCACATTGTATCTCTGGTGTCCATACCCTTAGTCAATATCACCATGGATCCGCAGTGTATTTATTAGCCGCCATACTTTGAGTCACTTATAGTCCGAGAATAGGTATTATTGCCTCAGGATTGGAACACATATTAACATTGTTTGATGGTTGTCTGCAGCTTCTACCAGGTTCCCTGACTCTGTACCCTTACTTCAAAGTATCTACAAAGTGTTTTGGCCATCAACTCTCATTTTATGACTTCACACTTTGGGGGGAAATCTACTGCACATCAAAATTCCTCACTTCGATAATGTCACATTCTCATTATCGTAAGTGTCATAAGTGTCGCACTTTTTTTGCAAGTGTCATAAGTGTCACATTATCATCACATAAGTGTCACATCGCGAATGACACCATGAAAACACTTGATACAACCCGTAAAACATGTTAGAATAAGAAGCCCCATGATTGGCAGTCGAAACAAAGTGTTTTTCTATGGGAATTGATCATATTAGCAACTTTTGGAAGATCAATGCTCCCTTACTCATATTGGAAGAAATCTTGTTTTTTCTCTAAGGACAATTATGGATGGATTGAGTTGATTTGGCTCGAATCTAACCCTTAGGATGCATCTAAGGGAGATATCATAACTGATGGAGTCATATCCTCAACTAATCCCAAATATAACCAAGGTGGTTGAGCCTCTCAAATTCTATAAATGGAGGCATTCTCGTGGTGAACAAGGAGGAAAAATAATGAGCAAAGCATTGTTATTTTGATTGTGGATCTTTAGAGCAAGCATTTGGATGGGGAGGAATTGGAGAGGTTGTTGCAACATTATGTGAAGGTTGTAAGTGTCTTTTAAAATTTCTCATCAATATACTTGGCCTATTTCCTTCTAGTATGTGTTTACATGTACTTGTCTATGTTTGTTTTAATCTTTCATAGATAGATCGATTTTGTCTAATCCATTAGAGTAGGATATATTTTTTTGTCTCTTTTCATCCATTGCAGGTACTATTCAGAACTCACGGATTGGAGCAACATGGACAAACTTAGAAAGTGAGGTACATCATATTATCCCTCCTTCTCTCTTTTTCAATGGGCATAATTTATCTATAGGAATGGTAGTGTCCAAAGGTAGTTTTTTGTATTGGTAGAGGGGTATATACTCCAAGGGACTATTCACCTGTCTGCAGGGGAATTATTCAGTAACACTAGATGTTTGAATATACTTCCATAGAATTCTTCTATAAATTAGACCTATTTTACCATTGATTTTGCACCTATTGTTTTCTTGTTTGAAGGTTAATGATTCTTAGCTCTATCACATTTCCTTCTTTCCTTGGTGCAAAGGATATAATGACATTGCACATTGAGAATGGAAATGGGATGGAGGTTGGTGTGAATGTTGGAAAAATGCATGCAGAGGTTTCTGAACCACTAGACTTACATTTGGGAAATTTAAAGGTAATTTTAAACTTGACATCCTCAACTTGTGCATACAATTAAAAAATGAGAGAATAATGATGCAAGAGTACTCTTTTTCCCCATATTTGATGGATTTGCTAGAATAAAGAACATTAAAAACAAGAGATCCATGTAGTTGTTAGTCCTTGTGTTATGTGGCTAATCCTTTCATTCGAGAGAGTCAATAGAATAATCACTCATTGAAGAGAGTTCATAAAATAAGCACATGTGATTTAACAAAGGACATGAGTAAGTACATTAACAAGGGACATGAAGGAGGTACATTGCAATTGCAAGACATCGATGCACATTTTTAAAAGCTATAATGAAAACCCTATAGTTTGTAACCCCAAAGCTAGTCCCAACAATATATTGAATTGGAAAGAAAAAAAATTATTTTTCATTTTTATATTATTTAATGAACTGAATCTCAATGCCACAAACAATTACTACTGAGTGAACTATTCAAAATCATGATAAATTGGTTAGTTTCAACTAATAATCATGGATATGGGTCATAGATTAATGACTTACTCTACATGGGTAATCCTGAAAAAATAATATATTATATGTTGGACTGCAAAAACCCCTCAATGTTTAAATAAAATAGTTAAGGAAGATCTAATTGAATAGTTCATAAGGAACAATACATGCTAATATTTTGCAAATAGGATGGCAAGCTAAGTGGGTTTGATTGTGAGGAAAGCTCCATAGTTAAACGTGCTTGAGCCAGAGGAGTCTTGGGATGGGTAACCTCTTGGGAAGTCTTGGTTATTGGGTGAGAACCTCAGAGATGATGAATCACACTTCTTCACCCTTGTGAACATCACCCAATGTAATGAGTCATAATATTTAATAATTTCCAATTGAAAAGAGAACTAATATATATGTGCATTAATTTAGATTATTTGAAGTGATTTATCATTTATTAAAGTGATGTATCATTTATTAAGAATTTTCAGTTGAAAAGAGTTAGTATGTGTGCATTGAATTTATGCATTAAGTTATATGATTTGAAGTGATTTATCATTTACTAAGAATTTTATCCTAGAAAGAGTTAGTATATGTGCACTCATTTCAGAATTTTTACTTGAAAATGGTTAATATATAAGTACTCATTTATATGAAACTTTTCACTTGAAAAGAGTTAGTATATGAAAAATGATTTATGTGATTTATATGAAAATTTTGTTAAAAAGTATAATAATTATTCCATGTTTTATTAATTGAATAAATTTATTTTAAGGTTTGATTTTTTTTAATCCATTTAAAGTTTCAAAAATCTCAAAAAGAGGAGTAAATCTCAGAAAAAAGGAGTTGATTTGGTGAACTTTTACCTAGCAAGATTTTGACATAACTCATCTAAAATAAAATGTTTTAGCAATGCTTCCTAGGGCTATGTGGCTAACACTCAAGTGGAGGATTTTTTTCCCCTAATTCTTGAGTCAATAAAATAAGTTTGAATGGTTCTTTACCCATTATTAATAGTAAATCTTAATAATAATAATAAACATCACCAAAGTAAAAAAAGTTTTATTTTGTGATAAAAATTGTTTCAATAATTGAGATATGTGATTATGGGATTTGAGGTGTTGGCTCTAGTTAGAAAGTAACTTTGGACACAAAATTGAGCTACAAAATGATTTAGACTGAGTTATTAATGTGTTGAGTGAGGTATTATCGTCTGAAATATTCAAGGTAAGCGAGGTGGCATGGTTGACTTGAAAGAACACATTCTATCCATTTTAAGTAGAGAGAATACAAAATCTTGGTCATGTTATCAATCAATAGACTCAATCATGTACATGTATCATGGTTCAACAAGAACAATAACTCACAGATATATGTTAACACCATTCTCCACTAATTCCACAATCTCTTTAAAACATGGGGATTATGAGGTGCATATACCAATGCGTGGATGGGTGGGTGGTGTTTAACTCAACATGTGGGTGTGTAACCATAAAATATGGATTGAAACAATGGTGCATTCTTGCAGTAATTTTGTTTATAAATATGCATTCTCTCATCTCCATCATCAAAATTTTCCTAATTGGTAAAGAAAATTACCCAAAATGGTACAAAAATATCAAACACATTCTGATCTTTAATGACTTTTGGAATGGCATTTGTGAAGCAACAACTTCCAATGAAGAAGAATCTAAATTAGAAGCTTAGTCGAAGAGTAGTAGACTAACCATTCCTACAACAAATAAGGAGTGTTCCATATGGAAGGAAAAGGACCAGAAAGTATATGTCTTGATTTCTTTGACATTAAGTGAAGAGGTGAGACGCCATATTGTTTCTATTAATGACTCCTAGAGTTCTTTGAAGAAGTTTAAGGACTTGTAGGACTGGAACTCATATAATTGTTGGTGAAGTGCTTCAACCTGGAGTTGAAGAATGATGATCCCATGAATTTATCTTTTGAGATGAAAACCACAATACATGACATTGATGACACTGGAGTAATACAAGTCAGCCAAAGAAATTCGAGACGACCAAATTCAAATTTCTCAAGTCGGTTTTCTTCCAAGTCAATTTGGTCCAAGAAAGAAGTAACCTAAAGGTCAAAGTCGAAGAAAACTTAAATACAAGTTGGGTCAAGGGTGAAGCAATATAGGTTGACTAGAATTGAAATACTCAAGTAGAAATTTCTCCTAGTTGAGTCAACCAAAAAGATGTTTTTCGGTCGAATGAGGAAGCAGATACAAAAAAGGGTTAGACCAAGTCAAATCTTTAGTGACTAGTAATTGAGAGGGAACCAATTTTAATATAATCATCAAGTAAAACATTTACAGGTTGAGTTTAAATAATCACAAACAAAGGAGATATGTGGAGGTCGATTTAGACATTCACAAAGAGGTAATATGTATTGAAGTCATTCTGACATCCGACGATGAAAGGAAAATCTGGGCAAGTTTCCTTCAAAGAATCGCCTGTACCGGCTACCTTGCACACTTTCTAGGGAAATTGCTCACTTTTTGGTTAATTGGGCATGTTCTGCAAAAATCCCATGTCATAGAATTTTAAAATTTGTTTCCATCACTCCATAATCGGCATACGAAAATTCTATTAATTAAATGAAGGGGTTCAATGCTTCACTCCAAAAAGACACATTTTTTCAAAGTGGCACCCTTTGGAGGACTATATAAGTAAAGGAATATGAAGGGAAGAGTGTGTCTTGGTGGATATATATATATAATGGATTGAATGAAAGTTCATTCTATCAAGTTGGTGCATGTTTATAAGATGAGTCTTGTCATGAGGATTGGACTCCTCACATCTCAGTTGGATCTGAGTTCAAAAATTTGGGTCTTGTTATGAGGGTTGGATTCCTCATTTCTCAGTTGGATCTGAGAACTACAAGTTGGGTCTTGTATCAGAGAGTTGGATCTCTCATATTTAGTTAAAGTCAAATATATTAAAGGATTGGTTTTATATGTATTCATACAAGTTAAATAAATAAAATAATGATATTTTATCTACTTCATTCAATTTGTGTTATACATGTTTATGAATAATTAATTGAACTGCATATATCTTATTCAATTAATTTAGTTAATCTATGAAAGTGTGAAAAGTAGTCAAAAGTTCCAAACATTGATTCACCCCCCCCTCTTAGTGTCAGTGTGTGTTTCAACATGAAGATAGAACTTCTTCTCACAGCCTTCATTAAGGCTCTCTACCCTACATATTGTCACTACCTTGAATCCTTGCAAGCTAGTGGTCAAGTGAAGTCCATCACATTTGACACTTTGGTGGAGAAAGTTTTAGAATTCAAGAAATATTTTGGAAAGAAGTTAAGTTATTCCTTTGGTGAGACCATGTGCCTTGCTCAAAAAGGGAAGAATCAATCACATGATTCTTCTAGAGGAAAACAAAATAAAATGTTACATGGAAGAAATAACTTCATAAGCATGGAGTGTAGACACAACCAAGGTGAAATATATGATCTTCTCTATGACCGTTGTAGAAAGAATGGGTCATATGAAGGAAAGAATTGTAGAATCTCATGGGAGAAGATGAAAGATAGACAAAATTAGAAGGAAGACAAAGGTAAAACATAATATCTGGAATATTAAAGCACCTGAATCTTCTCATTATATGGTTTCCCATTGCAATATAGGAGAAATTGAATATTTGTTTAACACTTCATTTGCTTCTTGGAAAGATGCATGCTTCCTTGACATAGGTGAAACTTGCCACATGACCTTCCAGAAAGACTTTTTTTATTATTTCAATGAAAATGTAGATGGAATAGTTTAATTTGTAGATAAATCAAGTCTCAAACCTTCAGGAATTAGCACCATCGGGCTTAAATTTTCTAGAAACCTATATTTTCTTCTACATGATGTGCTCTATCTTCTTGAGTTGTGAAGGAACTTGCTATCTCTTGTGCACATTTGAAAGCAAGCACACTCTATCCATATATTTGGTGGTAAATTTGAAATAAGGAAGGCTTTTGACAATATGGTCATCATGACTAGAGTGGAATATGGAAGACTGTTGGAGTTGAAAGGGACATCTTCTTGTGCATAGGATTTTGCATACGACTCCCATAAAAATGAAGGTAAAATGTCATATATTCTCTTGTGACATGTTATATTTTGTCACATTAATTATGACAACCTTCGTTTGTTGAAAAATAATGGTGTTACTAGTTTACCTACTATTCCTAGGAACTTGAAGAAATGTGATGCTTATATCCTTGAAAATCATAGTAGACAATCTTTTCATGATTTCACTTCTAGAGCATGTAGAAAAATTGAATTGATACATTTTGATTTATGTGGCCCCATTTTTGTTCCATCTGAAAATGGAAATAAACATATCATGTATTTGATTGATGATTACACCAGGATGTGTTGGGTGTACTTGCTAAAATAAATTTCACAATCTTTTGAAGCTTTTAAAATTTTTTATGTATGGATCCAAAATGAAGCTCAATCTCATATTGGCTTTCTTCACACTAATAATGGAAGATGATACACTTCTAATGAATTTGAAAACTATCTACACCAACATGGGATCAAACATCAAACCACAGTTCCATACAATCCTCAAAATAATGGTGTAGCTGAAAGAATGAACAAGTCTCTCCTAAATATGGTTCGTTCCATGATATTTTTCAAAAACATAAAATTAATGTTTTGGACTGATGTAGTTCTATGTGTAGTTTATGTGAAAAAAAATGTTTCCATCTCATTCTCTTGAAAATAAGAATCCTTATGAAATGTTGTATTGTTGCATTCCTTTGGTGAGTCATCTCAAGGTCTTTGGTTCCACCTGCTATGCCTTAATTCCTAAGAAACAAAGAAACAAGATTGATCTAGGGAGATGGAAATGCATCTTCTTTGGGTACTCAAATACTACCAAGGCATATTGTATTTACAATGAGGTGAACAAGAAATCCATTATTTCCAGAGATTTAATTTTACTTGAATCCTCCAAGACTGACAAAACTATTGAGAGGAAACTTGAACATCTAAACAAATCCACTTATGTAAATATATATCATGAATTTGATGATGAGATTCCACAAATTGAAGGGGGTATCCCTATCTTGGATCAATCTTTGGAATCTCTTGTTGAAGCACCATCTTCCCATCTTCAATAAGTTTCAACCACTTCATTGGACCCTGAAGTCCATTTGGATGATGTGATTGGAAGGATTGAAAAACCAAGTCTTGATGAGAATTCAACACCATCTCAATCAGTTGATAAACCTAGACCGTCTTAGAAAGGTCCACCAAAATGGCTCATAAAACACTTGAAAGTGTTCATCGTGATGAGTTCCGAAAAATAGGAACCAAAAGTTCCTTAAGACAAGATGGAGGTGATGTAGATGATATGGATGATTCATACGATTGTGATTTGAATTTATCTACTAACTTTGAACCATCCTCATTTGAAGAATCCTCTTCCTATGATGAGTGGAAAGAAGACATGCTGAAGGAATATGATGCTCTCATCAAGAATGGGGTGTGGAAGTTGGTGGATCCTCCATTCAAAACCAAACCAATTGGCTACAAGTGGGTCTTCAAGAACAAGTACAAATCATATGGCTCACCTGAAAATCACAAAGCAAGGCTCATGGTAAAAGCATTTTCATAGAAAGAAGGTATTGATTATGAGACTTTTTCCCTGACAACAAAATGGGATACCATCCATACTCTATTTTCCTTGGAAACACAAAATGGGTGGAAAAATCATCAAATGGATGTGAAGACTATTTTCTTGAATGGAGACTTGAAATATAATGTCTTCATGTATCATCCATAATGCTTTTTTGTGAAGGGACAAGAACATAAAATATGCAAGTTCATCAAATGCTTATATGGTCTGAAACAAGCACCACAAGCTTGGTATGAAAATGTAATTGAGCATATTTTGAAATTTAATTTCAAGCACTTCAATCTTGACGATGCAACTCTATTTGTCAACAAAGTTGGAAAAATTGTGGTATATATTGTAGTGTATGTAGATGGTTTGTTCATAATAGGGAATGATGAAAGTTATATTGCATCCATAAAGGAGTTGAAAAAAGGCTTTGATATGACATATTTGGGACATCTTCACTACTATTTGGGTATTGAAGTGATTAAGAATAAAAATTACATATTCATCTCCAAAAAGAAGCATGTTGGAGAATTGTTGAACAAGTTTGGCATGGATAAGTGTAATCCCATGTCTACTCCAATGGAATAGAATTTGAAGCTCACATCAAAAGAATGGAATGAATTTGAGTATACAAAAAAGAACATACAACATGTGGGAAGTCTTATCTATCTTGCCACCACCAGACCATATATTTCATTTTTTGTTGGTATTATTTCTAGGTTCATGCAAAAAAAATTTCAATGACGTTGTTTTCCTGCAAAAAGAGTTCTAAAATACTTGAAGGGAACTTAAGATTTTGGAATCAAGTACTCTAAGGTGGATGAGTTCAACCCGATTGGATATTCTGAATCATACTTTGTTGGGGTTAAAGAAAATGGAGTGTCAACTTCATGTTATTTCATGAGTCTTGGATCAACAGTTGTCTCTTGGATATCACGCAAATAGTCAATTCCAGTATATTCCACAACAGAGGTACAATATGTGGTAGTTGCAGAAGAAATAAAGGAAATTGTGTGGATTAGGAAAATACTTGAAAATTTGCAGGAGAAACAAGTGAATTATACTCATTTTCTTGTTGACAATACTTCTACAATAAACTTTGACAAGGATCCCAGATTCCATGACTTAACTAAGACTTGAACAAAAAGTATCACCTGATTTGATATCATGTAGAGGAAAAGACTATCCACTTAAGAAATTGTTCCACAAATGAGGGATTTGCATACATATTCACCAAAGCACTTGGAAGAGAAAAAATTTGAAAGTTCAAAATGATGCTTGGAAACACAAACACCCCTTTAGATTAAGGGGGGGAATGTTGAATACCTAATTCTCAAATTATGGTAATTTGTAAATAAAAATTGTAAATAATGTGAAGAATCATAGGTGATATCAAGAGTCACATGGAAGGTGAATATCAATCGTCACTTAAATGTGTATTTATTGAGGCTTCATGTTAATGGATGGAATCAACTTTGGAGTTACATTTTCTTCCCATGCCTGGCTTATCATGCAGATAGTGGGGAATCTCGTCATATGACATTATCTTGACAATTATTTATAGTGTAACAAATAAAGACTTAAGAGTACAAGTTGAACTTGGTGATGATGATAAGTACCCAGTAGAAAGTGTCAGTACCATTCTCTTCTATATTGAGTCAGATAAATATTTAGATTATGATGATGTCTTATTTCTTCTAGGTGTCATGAAGAACTTTCTTTTAGTTTTGGTTATGTAGGATAAGGGATATTCAGTTGAGTCAATAACCAACAAGTCCTCATTAAGCCGAAGGAATCTAGCCTAGATATAACTCAAGTATTAGGGGTTAGGGAAACTAATCTTTATAGGTTGTAGGGTGAACTTGTTCAAGCCCTAATTCATAATAATGATAGGTTGTGCAACTTGTGGCACAAGAATATGGGGAACATACATCATAAAGTGTTTCCTATTCTAAGCAAGATATTCATAGGTCTTCCAAAGTTCACCATGAAGTAGAAGGGAGTATGTAGAGAGTGCATGCTTGGAACACTACAAGGAGAAAACCTTCTTGCAGAGGTTTTTAGTGTAACAAAATTTGGAAAAAAATTAAAAACAACCTCCACTACAACCTCCTTTATTGGATCTGGAGGTTTTAGCAAGTTTTTAGCAGATTTTCTATATAACTAAAAACATTTGGGTGGGCGGACATTTTTTTTCGGTGCGTTTCTTTTCAAAACGAATCGGTGAGGTATTGAAATACACGCACCAGCATGTTAATATAATAAAACGAATCAACACAGTAATATAATAAAACTTCCCTAAAACTAAATATAATAAAAACACTCCCCAGTGTTCTTATAACTAATGCGCACTAGTTCCCCCTTTTTTGTTGTATGCAGAGCATCGTTGCTCTTATAATTACTACACACCAGTTTCACATGCTTCTCTTATGATGTACCAATGTACTTTATTATTTGTACACCCCGGTGCGATAAGATTATATATATAACTCGTGCGCTTTAGGATTTGTACATTCTGGTGCAGTTAAGTTATAGTTAGCCTCGGTACAATAATATTATTTCGACACCCAGTGCATTTAATATAGAATGTGCCTTGGTACTTTTGTAATTAGTACGTACCAATATGTAAGAAGCACTATTTTTAGTATGCATCGGTGCGTATAATATAGTAAAGTTAATGGTGCGTAAATAATAGTTAGCTCTATGGTGCGAATAATAAATATAACGCACCAGTACTATAAAAAATTTAGTTCCTCGGTCAATATTTCAAACATGAGAATCGTACAATTTTGAAACGATAAATATTATTGTATGTTATATCATTTACGAAACGGTTTGTTTTCTCAATAATACGTGTCGATGAATTATTATGATCAGTATGTGCTAGTGTGTATGACTCCTAAAAATGCACCGATATCTATATTATGTCTCTAATGAGTTCAAAAGAATACAATGCATTGATATGTATATATTTTAATTCATTGTTTTTTACAAAATTTCAATCAATTATTTCAAAATCAAATATTTTTTTATAATAATATTGTTTTATATTTATGTTATTACATTAATGTGTTATCCAACCAATTAAACCTATGTTATTTGTATCAATGTAAATCATCCACATATTATTTATTCAGAAACACAACATTTTACAACATTCGACAATGCAAAGAAATAAGAAACCCATTTTATTATATATGAATAAGACACCCATTGTCATACAAAAAGGGACAGCGTGCTAGTCTAGTAAATAATCAAATTGAAACCAATTTGTAATTGTTACACTTATTGGTAACATGTCCTCATTCAATTGGGACAATATGTCGAGTACATTAAACAAAATCCCTAACTTTTAGAGACAAATATTCCAAAACATTCAACTTGTAGTAATATTCAATTATATTGATTGGCATTCATCGATCGAATTGTTTACATTGCTTGAGTTGCGAGCATGCCTCATTTATTCATCATTTGTAGGTGATATTTTACTTTGGTTTTTTAACATAATGTTTTCTTGATGATTGTAACAAACATAAATATATATAAAATATATAGATATAAATAAATAATCATTAAATAATAATAATTAATACATCATAATGAAAATACATGTCTTATACAAAAGGCGTGTCTATTAATGAAAGAGAACTCATGCATGGGTATATATGGCCCTCATTGTCATTATAAAAAATCATCTCATTCATATACATTTTACTCAATATAATAGTATTTCACCCAAAATGGATTACCTTATTGTATCCTACTTAAATTGGATATTCTTATAATTGTCAAACAAGTTTGTTTGTCACATTGGTATCAAAGCCATGTCTGTTCCTAGACTTTGGCCATTAGACCCTCAGTAAATATTTTGTTAACCTTGGCAACATCACTGCCAACCCTTGGCCACACGGTTATCAACCAAAGTTTCTCTAATTGTTCGGGTATTTGACCAAAAAGGTTGTGGGATAAAATTTTCTAGGAGGATACTCAGATGGATTCAAAGGCCATCAAGAAGAGTGGTGATGAGACCCTAACTCTATTTGGTTAGAAAAATGACGACATAGGTAAGGGACCCAAAAAGGGTAAGGGTGAGGAGTCATCCTCATATCCAAGAAAGAAGGACTTAAATAAAATCAAGTGATTTTCATAAGCATGGTCATTATGCATCACAGTGTCCAAATAAGAATAAGGGTAAAGAGAAGCAACAATAGAAGCAAGTAGTAGCCTCTAAAAAAACTCAAAAGAACAAGTTTTCTACCAATTTCAAGAAGGATATTGATGGTATCTTTCCTTTATTCCATCACAATTCATAGGAATTCATGGTACATTGTGTTGAATACCTAATCCTTAGATTATGGTAATTCATAAATAAAAATTGTAAATAATGTGAAGAGTCATAGGTGATAGGAAGAGTGACATGAAAGGTGAAGAGAAACCATCACTTAAATGTGTATTTATTGAGGCTTCATGTTAATGAATGGAATCAACTGTGAAGTTACATTTTCTACCCATACATGGCATGTTAGTGGTATAAGAGCGATAGAAGGTTAACTACATTATTCCCCGGGAATTTCACTCCCTCCTCTCACATGCATAAACATATTTTCTAGTTTGTCTCCCCTACCGTGAGTATTATTCTTCCATCTATCATTTCCTTCATTATAATAGCTTGTAATGCATTCCCATTCATGTTCCTTCCCTCTTTATGAAACCCTTTTCCTGGTTCTCTCTATGTGCGAAACCCTCACATGGCTCTCTCACTGTTAAAACTATTTGACCCTTCAATGGGTAGATTGAACTCATTCCCTCTCTTGCAAGTGTACAAATTATCATTTGGTTTCACAAACCCTCACATAGATATCTCACTATAGAAACTCTTCTCTCCCTGCTAACTGAACTCATGTCTACCATGGTCAGCGCAATCCTCTTGCCTCTAGTTCCACATTGGAATTAGAATCTATGTATAATATATGAAATCCTTTCTTCCACAATTTCAAATCCATTTAAAATCATCTTATTGGGTCTAAATTCGAGCAGAAATCCAAGATCCCTTATTGGTTTTATTTGAACTTGAATAAAAGCTTAAAACTTTTCCTATGAACCTACATGGATAAATTTCATTAGACATAGATATTGAACCAGTGATGAAAATGATGAAATAGAAAATAACTTGTGGTCGTGCATCTTCACAATGCTAGAGTGGGCACCAAATTTCTGAAATATTTAATTTGTGAGACATGGAGCCCATGGCCATGTGATGTTCTTCTCTCATAGTCTCTACCAATGTGGTAACAATATTTGGCATTTTAGAGTGATTTATTGGCTCGGAGATCATTTTATTGTAGAGGTTATTGTTCTTGCAGTATTTTTCTTTTATAAATATGCATTCTCTCATCTTCATCGTTGACATGGTGCTGACTGGTAAAGAAAAATACCTGAAATGGTGCAAAAATATAAAACACACTCTGATCTTTAAAGACTTGTGGAATAGCATTTATGAAGCAACAACTTCCAGTGAAGAAGAAGCTAAATTGGAAGCGCAACCGAAGATCGGTAGACTGACCATTCCTACATCAAATAAGCAGTGTGCCATATGGAAGGACAAAGACGAGAAACCATATGTTGTGATTGTTTTGACAATAAGTGAAGAGGTGAGTCACCTTTTTGTTTCCATTAATGACTCCTAGTGTTCTTTGAAGAAGTTTAAGGACTTTTATGACTCTCACTCGAAACTAGAACTCATAAAATTGTTGGTGAAGCTCTTCAACCTAGAGTTGAAGAATGATGATCCTATGACTTTTGCTTTTGATAAAGAAGCCACAGTACATGACATTGATTCCACTAGAGTGAATCTATACCTTCCTCTCAAATATTTCATTAAGGATCTCTACCCTACATATTCTCACTACCTTTAATCCCTGTAAGCTAGTGGTCAAATGAAATCCATCATATTTGACACTTTGGTGGAGAAAATTGTAGAACGTGAGAAATATTTTGGAAAGAAGTTAACTTAGTACATTGGTGAGACTATGTGCATTACTCAAGAAAGGAAGAATCAATCACATGATTCTTCTAGAGGAGAAGGAAGTAAAAGATTACATGGAAGAAAAAGTATCAGTCGCAGGGAGGGTAGACACAACCAAGGAAAAATATATGATCTTCACTATGACCGTTGCAGAAAGAATGGGTCACATGAAGAAAAGAGATGCATAATCTCATCGGAAAAGATCAAGGATAGAAAAAATCAGAAAGAAGACAAAGGTAAAACATCAGATCTGGAAAAACGTAAAACACATGAATTTTCTCATTATATTGTTTCCCATTGTAATATAGGAGTAATTGAATATTTGTTTAACACTCCATTTGATTCTTGGAAAGATGCATGGCTCCTTGACATAAGTGAGTCCTACCACATGAATTTTGAGAGAGGATTTTTTTAATATTTCAATAACAATATAGATGGAATAGTTTATTTTGTAGATAAATCAAGTCTCAAACCTTCGAAAATTGGCACCATCAAACTTAAATTTCCTAGACTCCCATATTTATTTATGCATGATGTGCTCTATATTCTTGAGCTGCGAAGGAAATTGCTATCTCTTTTACACATTTGACAACATAGACACTTTATACATATACGTGGTGGTAAATTTGAAATAAGGAAGGCTTCTGACAACATGGTCGTCATGATCAAAGTGGAAGATGGAAGACCGTTGAAGTTGAAGGGGACATCTTCTCATGCACAAGATTTTTCATACCCCTCTCATAAAAGTAAAGGTATGATGTCATATATTCTCTTGTTTCATGCTATACTTAGTCACATTAATTATGACAACCTTCGTTTGTTGAAAAATATTGGTGTTTCTAGTTTTCCTAGGAACTTGAAGTAATGTGATGCTTGTATCCTTGGAAAGCATAGTAAACAAACTTTTCATGATTCCACTTCCATAACATGTAGAAAAAATGAACTGATACATTCTGATTTGTGTGGCCCCATTCCTATTCCATATGCAAATGGAAAAAATATATCATCTCTTTGATTGATGATTACACTAGAATGTGTTGGGTGTACCTATTGAAAGAAAAATCACAAGCTTTTGAAACTTTTAAAATTTTTCATGTATGGATCAAAAATGAATCTTAGTCTTGTATTGGCTCTCTTCACACTGATAATGGAAGAGAATATACATCTAAATAATTTGAAAACTATCTATACCAACATGGGATGAAACATCAAACCATAGTTCCATACAATCCTCAACATAATGGTGTAGTTGAAAGAATGAACACGACTCTCCTAAATATGGTTCATTCCATGATGTTTTTCAAAAATGTAAAATTGATATTTTGGACCGATGCATTTCTATGTGTAGTTTATGTGAAAAACATGTTTCCATCTCATGCTCTTGAAAGTAATACTCCTAATGAAATGCAATATGACCGCATTCATTCAGTGAGTCATCTCAAGGTCTTTGGTTCCACCTATTATGCCTTAATACCTAAGAAACAAAGATACATGCTTGATGAAAGGAGTTGGAAATGCATCTTCTTGGGGTACTCAAATACCACCAAAGATTATCTTCTATACAATTAGGTGAACAAGAAATCCATTTTTTCCATAAATGTAATTTTTTTTTAATCCTCCAAGACTAACAAGATTTTTGAGAGGAAGATTGATCATTTGGACATATTCACTTATGTAAATACATATCATGAATTTCATGATGAGATTCCACATATTGAAGGGGGGATCCTTATTTTGGATCAATCTCTGGAATCTCATATTGAAGCATCATCTTCCCCTCATGAACAAGTTCCAACGACTTCATTAGACCCTGAAGTCCATTTGGATGATGTGATTGAAAGGATTGAAAAACTAAGTCTTGTTGAGAATTCAACACCATCTCAATCCGTTGAGCAACCTGTACCGTCTTAGAAAGGTCCACCAAAATGGCTCATAAAAACATTTAAAAGTGTTCATCCTAGTGAGGTTTGAAATACAGGAACCAAAAGTTCCTCGGGGCAAGATGGAGGTAATGTAGATTATATGGATGCTTCGTATGACTGTGATTTCAATTTATCCATCAACTTTGAACCAAACTCCTTTGAAGAAGCCTCTTCTTATCATGAGTGGAAAGAACCCATGCAGAAGGAGTATAATTCTCTCATCAAGAATGGGATGGGGAAGTTGGTGGATCCTCCATTCGAAACCAAACCAATTGGCTATAAGTGGGTCTACAATAAAAAGTATAAACCAAATGGCTCACTTGACATGAAAAAACAAAGGCTCGTGATAAAAGGATTTGCATGGAAATAATGTATTGATTCTGAGGATACTTTTTCCCCCACAAAAAAATGGGCTACCATCCATACTTTATTTTCCTTGGCAACACAAAATGGGTGGAAAATTCATCAAGTGGATTTCAAGGATGTTTTCTTGAATGGAGAATTGAAATATAATGTCTTCATGTCTTAGCTAGAAGGTTTTGTTGTGAAGGGAAAAGAACAAAAAATATGCAACTTCATCAAATCCTTATATGGATTCAAACAAGCACCGTGATCGTGGTATGAAAATATAATTGAGCATATTCTAAACTGAATTTCAAGCACTTCAATCTTGACGATGCATCTCTATTTGTCAAGAAAGTTGGAAAAATTGTGGTATATTATTTAGTGTATGTATATGATCTGTTTATAATAAGGAACAATGAAACTTTTATTGCATCCATAAAGTAGGATTTGAACAAAGGTTTTGAGATGCCATATTTGGGATATATTCACTACTATTTGGGAATTGAAGTGATTCAAAATCCAAAGTACATATTCATCTCTGAAAAAATGTTGGAGAATATTTGAACAAGTTTGGCATGGATGAGTGTAATCCTATCTCTACTCCAATGGAATAGAATTTGAAGCTCACATCAAAAGAAGGGAATGAGTTGAGGATGCAACTGAGTACATACACCTTGTGGGAAGTCTTATTTATCTTACCACCTCTAGACCATATATTTAATTTGTTGTTGGCATTCTTTCTAGGTTCATGCAAAAACATTGTCAAGGACATTGGTCTACTAGAAAAAGAGTTCTAAAATACTTGAAGGGAACTCAATATTTTGGACTCAAGTACTCTAAGGTGGATAACTTCAACCTGATTCTAAGGGAGGATAGATCTAAGAAGATTCTAGACCTAGTGCATTTGGATGTTTGTGGA
The DNA here is from genome assembly GCA_032191745.1 of Picea mariana. Classification (NCBI taxonomy): domain Eukaryota; kingdom Viridiplantae; phylum Streptophyta; class Pinopsida; order Pinales; family Pinaceae; genus Picea; species Picea mariana. The sequence continues at coordinate 20,124 of JASDQU010026686.1, forward strand.
CCGATGTCAGTAGCATCAATTTCAGAAAGCATGTACTATGTTTCCTTCATGGATGACTTATTTCGTAAAACTTGGATCTACTTCCTAAATACCAAGGATGAGGTATTTAGTAGCTTTCATGTGTCCAAAGCTCTAGCCAAAAGATATACAGGGAAGAAGATAAAACTCTTGATATCAGACAATGGGGGTGAGTATACTTCCAAGGAGTTTGAGGGGTTTTGCAAGAAGGTAGAAATCAAGATGCATATTATTGTTTCGTACAACCCATAGGAAAATAGGGTTGCAAAATGAAATAATCCATCCATAATAAGGGTTGCTAAGGCCATGATTCATGACCATGAATTACCAATTTTTCTTTGGGTAGAGGCATGTAAAACAACATTCTACATCCAAAACTAGTGTCCTCAAAAGATCTTAGAGGACAATACACCAAAGGAAGCATTTTGTAGTGTGAAATGAGAGGTTAGTCATTTCCATATATTTAGTTGCCTAGTTTATATCCATGTACCTATAAAGAAGAATATCAAGTTGGAGCCCTCCGGTAGAAAGGGTTTATTTGTGGGTTACAATGAGACTTTAAAGGCCTACAATATCTATAGTCACGAGCAAAGGAAGACAATAATGAGCAGGGTTGTAAGTTTTGAGGAAGACTTTGCATCCAAGAAGTCCTATGAGCCTATTTGAGTGATAGAGGATGCTCATAAGAGATTGCATAGAATCAATAGATTCATTCTCATCAAAAAAGTTTAAGGTTAGTATTTTTTATCTCAAGGAAGAAAAACAAAAACAAAATTTATTCATCTCTTGCATAAATGATCTTGTCTCTAGCCTATAATTACTTTGATACTTTATGAAGTGCCCTAATAAGCTTACAAATCATAATGCAAGTGAAAGCAAATTCCATACTCATTTCAATTCTTTATTATCTCTTAAACACAACTTAAACAATTATAAGAGTTTCTCCTCTCTAGAAGTTTTCAACCATAATAAAGGAGACAAAATAAAATCATTCACTACACCAATAGTCATTCGTTGCTTAATCATGGCTTTACACATTTGGATATCTTCAAGATTCTCACTCTCACAACCCCATCTTCAAATTTAAATTTAGGGTAGAGTGTTGCATCAAACAAAGATGGCTCTGGAAAATGCACATTCGGTAAATGAGTGCTTGTAAAGGAAGCTTAAATTCTTTGGCTTAATTCAACCCCATCTTCAAACAAAGGTGGCTCTCGAAAATGCACATTCAATGAATGAGTGCTCGTAAAAGAAGCTTAAAGTCTTTGGCTTAATTCATTAACCTAGTCTACAAAACCCATATGGAATATTGTCCAAATTAATTTATGGATAACCTTGTCTACAAATCCATGAAGCTTAAAGTCTTTGGCTTAATTCAACCCCATCTTCAAACAAAGGTGGCTCTAAAAAATGCACATTCAGTAAATGAGTGCTCGTAAAAGAAGCTTAAAGTCTTTGGCTTAATTCATTAACCTAGTTTACAAAACCCATATGAAATATTGTCCAAATTAATTTATGGATAACCTTGTCTACAAATCCATGTGCAAATATTGTCCAAATTAATTTATGGATGATTGAAAAGTAAATTTATATTATTTTAATAAAACATAGCATAAATAAACATTATATACACAATGACATACTATGAAAAATTATAGAAACTGCGTCATATACCATCAAATTTGAGAACTTTCCAATAATGTATATATCTCACACTGTCACATGTATATTGATATTGAATTTGGGTCATCTGAACCATTTTAACTATAGTTTTTCTATTATAATAAAAAGTGGGAGGACGACTAAGAATATACAGCATCTATTAAAATGTATTAATTGTACCCATTTTCAATAAATATACACTAAGGTGTAATTTTTTTTGACATTTCAAATTTCAACGGAAAATACAAGCAAACTCATGTTGATCATAATGCCCACCCTCATCACTGTCAACGGATTTATCTCTCCATTGTTTTCCAAGAACAACGGATTTATCTCTCCATCATTTTCCAAGAACAACGGATTTATCTCTCCATCGTTTTCCAAGAACAATTTGAGCTGGTTCTTAGAGAATCCGCTCACCATTGCAACACCCTCTTCCTCCTCCAAAACTGGCATGCTCCTCGAATCTCTCAAATTACAGAACACGATCCTAGGAGGTATTCCATATCCCGTGTTGAAACAGACCTTGAAATTTTTATTCTTGAAGATGAAATTTTTTTATTTTTGAGTCTTTGTATTTTTCAAATTTCCTAAAAACAAGAATTTCATCACTGATAAATTCATGATACCTTTATTTATTTATTTTTGAACAAAAAATGGAAAAAATCTAAATGAACATAAGTTTCTAACACTTTTTCAAACAACCTTTTAAACGGACAATATTTTAAAATTAAAGGAATTTTAATTTAAATCGGTAAATCGGAATTCGGAGTTTTGTGTGAACAAATGTTTAACGCAAATTGAATAGCGAAATCTCGATCCCCGATTTCCCGATACATTAATCCTTAATTAAAACATAATTTACTTAAATCAGAATTAAAAAAGGTTTAAATTTTAAGTTAATCTCATCGCAAAATTGGGATTCGCGATTTTGTGAGAATAAAGAAACTTGTCATCGTGTTTTCCGATTTCCCGATTTCGCGATACATTTAATCCTTAAGCGAAGTTTTGAATTAATCTAATTACTGTTAAGCATGATTAAGAGTAAATAATTATATCGGGATATCGAGATTCACGGTTTTGTGAGCAACAATTTTCATGTCATCGAATTTCCTGATTTCCCGATCCCCGATCTTCCGATTAACGAAATCCCGAAAAGATAAAATCTAGATTAATTAAGATAATAAAAAATGTTTTAACTTAAATAACACATCGCGATTTCGGCAATCGGAGTTCTTCGATGACATATTTCCTCGACATCAAAAGTTCCGAAACTCCGATAAGAAGGTTTTCAGATTTAATTCAAAATTAACACTAATTAATCGTCCTTATAAACAAGGTTTAAAGTTAAACTTTTTATGAATGTTCTTTAATGCGGAAATTCACCGATTTAGTAAATTTATATTATATTTGAAAATACTGAGAAAGCATAAGTACAAATATTAAATGTATATCTTTGGAAATATCTTTTTCATTTAAGAGCCTTAACTTCATAACAGAGGTACGAATCTCAATGTTTTTATGATATATTCGAAGTAAACTTTGAAATGGTTGTATTATCATTTCAAAGATAAATCCCTCTCTGTTATAGGTTTTCAAGTAAACACAGAGCTATGGCACCTAAAAAGGCTTCGAAGAAAAATGAAGAGCAACCAGAAGGTGATATTATTTCTGATACTACGGCATCTGGGGTACATTCTGTTAAATCATGGAATGGAATTGCCGAAAAACTAGAGGAGGAGCTTAAGTATGCAGCCACTGATGCAAACAATCACATCTGAGATATTGCAGAGTCTGAGCTTCATAAAGTTGTTGCACATCCGAGACTTGTCTCATATACTGATATGATCGCCTGGGCACTGGATAAAGTAGATGTCCCGACCAGAAGTATTCTAAACGAGCAAGGAGTTGTCATCGTCTCATTTAGGCCTGAACATATTCAAGTAATGTATAAGCTCTCGCCCAACTATAGACACACTTTTAATTCTGAATTTGTAACTGCATTTCAAAGAAAAGAGTGCATTGAAGGTGGCCAAACATACCCTGATATGATAAGAGGATGAGCCAGAGATGAAAACAAGTTTAGGGTCGATTTACATGGAATTTATGCCACAGCTTCCTTAAACGAATATATGGTGTATGTAGCAATGATGTTATGTAGACTTTTTGGGAGAAAGGATCTGTGTCATTTTCATGCAGATTGGACAACTTTCTTAGAGGAAGTTTCAGAGGGACGGAGTTTTAATTGGCACAAAATTCTGTCAGATAACCTTACATCAGAGGTTATGAGTTACAAAGCAGCTAGGTCAAAAAGACAGCCAATTTCTTTTTATATGTCATCTTATATCATGGATGCCATTTGTTTTATGACTCCTTTCCCATTAATGAATTGGAGTTGGGATGTTTCTTGCCCAGAGCCTATTCATAAGTACCACTCAGATCTCTGGGAAGAAAATGCAAAAAATGTTTTTTATGAAGTTTTTCATTATGTAATTATCCCTCTGCACAAAATATTCTTTGGATGCGAACCTCCTCGCATTTCTAATACCATCATAGAAAACCTCAAGTTAGTTGCTGACTGGTTCATTGAGGAACATTTTTCCTATGTTAGGGTTTATGGCTGTTCTATTCCGCCACACGCACTCCCAAAAATTTTACCAGATAGGTTAATATGTAGAGAAGTGGCTTATCAGCTAGTCAATGGTGGAATTGGGTTAGAATTAAAAGCTCAACAGAAAAAAGCATGGCCATATTTTCCTGTTTATATAGGAAAATTCATTTTATTAAACATAGGCCATTCTAAGGCAGAAGCCGAGTCGATGGACGAAGTGAAACTAGCAAGTATAGAGCACAGGAAACACGACCCTTATCAAATAATCAGTCGGCATTTCATACAATGCAATTTAAAAGCATATGAACATGAATTTTCAGTTTATGATGATGTTTTTAAAAATGCTAAATCTTATGAGGAAGTGCAGAGCAGAGTGCAAACCTTGTCACCTGATGCACAGGTGGGGTTTGCATCTTTTCAAAGAAATAGACAATGTTGTCTGCCAAAGATTTTACAAGGTGAAATGTCAACTTCATTTCCAGAGCAAGAAACAACTCCTCCAGGATTTGAAATTGATATTCAGGATAAGCTGAAAGATCCTGAAATACCTCCTCAGAATACAGAGGGTTCTTAGACCAAAGAACCAGAGATAGAAAAGGGCAAAGGAATAGAAACCAGTCCAATAGTTATCGATGATATTCCATAAAATGTTGGAGGAACAACTTCAAAGGAAATCGACAGTCCTATTACAACATTGACCCCACTACAGTCTACTTTCGAAACCCTTCATGAAGGAGTTCTATATGTAAGTGACTTAGAGCCAATCACCAGAGATGAAATCCCTTCATCTGATTTTTTTTCAGTAAAAAACGAAGAGATGTTTTGAAACAGGAACTTCATCCTGTAGGAGAAAGAATGATAAAAAGACATAAAATTATAATTGACGGAAAGAAACTCAAAGAAGGAGAATTTGTTACAGAGTTAGCAGGAACCATGGGTGCTATAGCATCAACCAACATGTATTCTGTAGGGAATCTAACAACTATGTTGGAGCAAAAGGATCAAGAAATAATGCAGTTGTAGGACAGATTAAAAGAAAATGAAAGAATTATTGGCTGGGGAATACAAAAGGGTCTAGAACAAGCTAGACTCAAAGACATACAAGAAATTCAAAAGTTGAATGAAAGCTTGGGTGAAGAAAAACACATGATACAGGTTACTCAAGAACAAGTTCAAAAGATGGGCGATGAAAATAAATCTCTGCAAGATAAGATTATTTCAATTACTAATCAAGTAATTAATATTGAACATTTTAGAACGCAAGCATAAGAGATATATGCAGATATTGAAAAAGAACAACAGAAAATATTCTGTAATCTGGAAATCATCCAGAATTATTTTCATGAGTCAGATAGGTCTATGGAAAAGGTAGTGCAAAAAGAAAGAGAAGCTAAAGCAGCAAGAAATTCTTTTCAAAAGGTAATAACTTCCTTACAAAAAGAAGAAACTGGAAAAACATAGAAATTATCCATTTCGAAGCAGTTAAAAGGAGATATAATGTTAAAAGTATGGGAATCAAAATTGGCATAATACAAAGGAATTACATAAGGAATTAATGAGATTGTCAAAAGATCTTCAATCTTATTGAAAAAGATTCAATAAATATCGGGACAGATGGTTTCTCTGAGTTATTGGGCGAAGTCGACATTGCCAGGTATCAGCTGAAGTCAAAAGAAGAACTCGGAGAAAGGAAATCAGAAATTTCAAATATCAAATTAGTCAACATTGCAGAAATAGATAAATGGATGATAGCTTCAAGCTCAAAGTTGGAAAAGATTAAATTCACAGAGAAAACAATAGAAAGCCGGTTGCCAGGCTTACAGAAAAGATTTTTCTCTTTCGAAGAAAATGAAGTACCTGAGGCTCCTAGGGTTTTGATAAACTTTTTGGGGAAATATGTTCAATGCGTTGAAACAGAAAAAGAAAGTTCATCAACGCAGATTTAAAGTTTTGTAAATATTTTTATTTTTTTAGAATTTTGAAAGAAATTGTAAATGGTTGACATTAGTTTATGTAACCGTAATATTAGGAGGTTGGTTAGTTACCAACGAAAAAACTTGATAGAAAGATATAAATATAGTTTCAAAAGGCTGAAACAAGGCTTCAGAAATTTTGGAGAAGGCCACTTTTGTAATATCAACTTTGAAGTTCATCGGAATATAAACCGCAAACAAGATTCTGGATCCTGCAATTTCGTGACTATGCTTCTTCCCCTGTTTATCATGTTTTGTTAAATTTTCCTCTTAATGTGTGTTTCTAGCAAGTAAATCAATTTGAGGTTATATACATTGTTGTTTATCATTTTGAATTGGTTTGGATGTTGAATGTGTTACAATTTTTCCTCTGAAATTACTTTAGTGATTTTAAGACCTGTAAAATCTTATGTTCCTTAATATTTCACTCTGTTAGAAATCTTGTTTCTCTTTCATCATTGTTAATTGAAATATAAGATTCTTTCAAGATAAAAGCCTTATATTTCTCTGTACTGTGTTTCATTGTTTACAATTTCAAAATTGTCACAAACCAGGAAATGGCCTTGATTGTGTTTTTACATTACTATTTTAGATTTTAAAGTTATTTCATTAATATCATCTCTGAAAGTCTGAAGTAACTAATCGATAAAAAACCCATTTTACAAACATTTAAAACCCTATCACCCATGACAATTCCTAACGACATACAACCTAACGTAGAACCTGGTCTTCAAGATCAAACCAGCATTGCATTAAACTTATTTAACACTATTCTACAAACAGCTACCAATAGAACTGAGTTAGAAAGATCATGGGCTGCAATTGAACGTGACATAAGCATCCAAGAGCAACAGGAAGCAAGACAGAGATAGTTGAGAAACTGAATCTGATCTAGTCTTTCTTTGTTTCTTTATTTCAAAACCTTTTTATAAAAACCTTTTTCAGATGCCTTGAAGGTATGTTTTATAGCCTTAAAACATAAACTCAGGAACAACATCCTGCATCTTTGAACTTTTTCTTGATTACCA
>JASDQU010026688.1:11948-26546 GCA_032191745.1 Picea mariana
TTTTCTGAACCCTGCCTACTGTAGATATTTATCCAATCTAGAGTACCATGCTCTAGGAGCCTATTTTAGACCATACAAGGCCTTCTTCAATTTACACACATAATCTATGTTATCTGATAAATGAAATCCTTCTGGTTGTTCAATGTAGACTTATTCTTCAAGTTCCCCATTCAAAAAAGATAATTTTATGTCCATCTAATATACTTTAATATTCTTGGAGCAAGCATAAGCTAAAAGAAACCAGATTTCTTCCATTCCGGCAACTGGGGAAAATGTCTCTTCAAAGTCGATTCCTACAACCTATGCGTATCCTTTACATACCAATCTAGCTTTGTTTCTTGTAACCTTTCCATCTTCATTCAAATTATTTCTGAATACCCACTATGTGCCAATCACATTTGTATTCTTTGGTCTTGGAACCAATTCCCAAGTGTCATTCTTCTCTATTTGATCTAATTCTTCATCCATGGCCTTATTCCAAAATTCATCCTTGCTGGCCTCTTCAAAACCATTTTCTTCAATTGTAGATGAGAGTGCTAGGTTCGTTTGTTCTGGTGAATGGATTCTTCTTCTAGTCTCAACTCCTGCATCTTTGTTTCTGATAATCTGATCTGAAGGATGATTATTCTGTACTCATTTGCTAGGTGTCTTTGGAAACACTTGCTGAACTTTTTATTCTACTTCTGTCTGATCCTCATCATCTTCCCCTTTTACTTCTTCTTCTTCGTAAAGTTGTTTCATTGATTCATTTTCTTCTTCCTTTAATCCTCATTCACATGTTTCATCAATTGTTACATTGATGCTTTCCAAAACTTTTTTCAACCTCATATTCTAACACTTGTATACTTTCCTTATACTTGAGTAACCGACAAGCACTCCTTTGTCCACACGAGAGTCAAACTTTCCCATTCTTCCATATTCTCTTTTGATGTTGCATTTGCTTCCAAATACTCTGAAGTGCTTCACATTTGTTGGTCTTCCTTTCCATAGCTCGTAGGGTGTTTTTCCAGTGTTGTTTGTAAGCATTACTCTTTTTTGAATGTGAAACACTGTATGCACTGCATGTGTCTAAAATATATCTGTCAATTTGGATGTCATTTTCTGTTATAACCCTAAATTGCACCATACATCTATACTTGGCTTCATGCCATCTTACTTGCTATTTTTGCCAAGCCTTCACTAAGAAAATCTTCTTAAAAACTACATTTTTGAAGATGTACGTGCCCTGCACCATTACTTCCCATGTACACACAATTTATACACCACTACTGCTTGCGTATGTATGCTAGCTGCACCATTACAACCCGCGTATACTCACAAAATTTGTAAAAATTAAAAAGTTGCAAGGAATTCGTTGAGATTACGGGCTATTGAGTAGTTTCCCAACTGTCCCACTGCCTATAGCCCGTCACCCAACCGAATAACCATCCTTTTGTCATATAAAAGTAGGTGTTGGGGTCTCATTCCAAAGCTATGCATAAGAACAGTGAAACTCTGCCCATTTCACTTTCCCCCCTTGCCCCAAGAATTTGCTGCCACATTGTGAGTTTTGAGCCAGAATTCCCTATTCTTGCCCTTTTTCCTCGTTCATAAGCTTATGTCATTTCCCTAGATAGAATTGTGAGAGGAGAAATATATGTGGAAGCAATTGGAGCTTGGTGAAGAGGATCCCAGACCAGGTTTGAGGAGCAGTCACCGATCTCATTTGTAAGTGACTTTGTGAGATTAATATAAATAAGTACTTTTTCTATCCCTCCATATGATGTGTTCAATCTTTATGTTTGATTTATATTTTATTATGACATCTAACCCACTAATTCATATATAAGATGCATGTTTGTAGTTATTTGTTTGTCTGTTTATGAATACAGGTTGGTCTTGGGAGGATATTTGTAGTCGAGGAACAACTAAACGGAAAAGGATCGACATCGGACACAAAGTTTAAGGTAGAGTTACCAGATCCTTATACTTTGTATTTTATGCATGAATGTGGGGTATTGTCGAGGTAGTTGTTAAAAAGTAGGAGACTTTAGATGGTTAGATTTTCCTACATGTTGAACCCTAGTGTAGTTCATAGGGGGGGTTTCCCGCTATAGCAGAATTGGCGACCATACTCGGGAAGCCTCTAGGGTTTTTAGGGGATATCGTTTTGGGTGTTTTAATTGTTTTTGATTACCTTTTTTGAGTTTTCTATAAGTTGTTGTGTCTTTGAGGGATTTTGGTTTGCCATACCAGTACTCCCTGCCTTGTCAGCCTTGAATTTTGGTTTTATTTTTGAGAAGTTACAAAGGTGTACGTGGCTTGCAGTGGGCTTGCATGCATACATACACGCCCTACCTTTGGACAACCCATGTACATATGCAGGATGCTTAAGTGTCAGTAGCGTGTCTGTGTCAAGAACGTCTTTCTTCAAGAAGAGGCAGTCAACCTCTTCCCTGATTGAAGTTATAATTCTCAGGGGTTTTATTGATCTATTCTTGGTCTCTATTGTTACAGTCTTTAGCCTGGTTTTGACGTCAGTTAGCTTATTTCTTTATCAAGATTTCTTGTGTTTTCTTAGTAAGGGTTTGAGACGAGTTAGTGAGTCTTTTCTGATCTGTCTGTTTAGTATTGTCAGTGACTCCCTGCGATCCGCAGTAGACCTAAAGTTAGTTTTTGGTAATGTATTTTCTTCATTTTTTCCCTTTCACTTGCTTTAGAAGAAAAGAAAAAGAAGTTATTTCAAGTTTCTTATTTTGAAGCATAGAAAAAAAAGATTTCATTTCTTTGTTTGGTAAGTAGTTAGGTTAGTTATCTTTTCTTATCAGGAGAAAGATTGTTTTCTTAAGTTCTTTACTGAATGATTAGAACACTTAAGTAGCTTGTAGTCGAGTGAAATCTTGTTTTGAGTTTTTCTTTTAAAAGATCTTAGAAAAAGTAGTTACGAAAAAGTTGGTTAAAGAGTGTAAATTTGCAAATATTTATTTGTCGAAAAGAAGTAGTTTGCTTTCAGTTTCATTTAATGCTCTTCTCTTTCGTCTCTTAAAATACGCCACTAGTTTCATTTTTGTTTCCTTGAATTTAATACAAACCAATTAAAATTAACGCTTAATTAAAATTTCTTAGACTTTTTGTTTGTAGGGTCCATCAACTAGTCTAGGCTAGAGCCTTTATTTACATTGGAGAGGAAACTCTTCAAGGCTATGAAACAAACATACGATTCTGTGCTAGGGAGTGTAAAAAGTCCAGTAAACGTGAAACTTATTTGGGAGCCCCCTCTAACACAGGGGCTAAACACGAGGTCACATACGGAAAGGTAGTGGAGATAACCCCTCCAAAGCTGGACCAAGCGTAGTGGGGAACACATATAGAGGAATTGTCTTGGGATTCTGTTGATCCCATTTGCCACGAAGCTTCGTGGGTCTCGAATCCGTTCGAGGTCCTCAGTCATCTTCCGAAACACTTGCTTTCGATACCCTCAATAGGTTTCATGCTTGATACCTTTCTCATTGCGGTCCACCTGACTATCGACTGTACCCGCCTGGTGACTGTCCGCACGTTGGCTACCTAGTTGCCTTTATTTTAGTGACTTACACAGATGATTGTGGGGTTATACCATGGTACCCAGGACATACATTAGACCACGATTTGTAGATTATACCCAAAGGGTGCTTTCGTATTAGAGTTCCACTTGCACTGGTAAGTTTCTCTAGTGTTGGTTGGTGTAATTATTCTTCCAACTAGCTAGTGGTTTGATTGCTTTGTCTCATAGGAACTCTTTCTAGTGAGTGCTGGTTTTCAACATTAGTAAGAGCCCTAGTGTGTCATTGATCTTCTAAAAAAGTGGAAGATAAATATCTCTACCAGTCGCAAAGGCTTTAGGGCCTGACATCGGTTGAATTGGAGCCACCCATGTCACCGCGAAGGTGAAGACTTGACTAGCAAGGGTCATTCGAGGTGACCGGGCTACAGGAAACTATACCCAAGCCATACCTGAGAGAAGAAACATTACATTCGGAGGAGCCTACCATATCTGACCTTGAAGCAGAATCTCTTGGACATTATAACCCTTCAATCGCTGACTTGTCAGCACCAATTTTGATACAAGTTGTCCCCCCAAAGATAACTTATCACGAGCACCAGATAATTTTACAAGCAATGATGGAAGAAAACATTTCTACTTCATCAGGGAGTCCTCACACTCCCTGTACAACTACCACTATAGGGGGTGTTCGGCCTCCTAACCCACCTTCACTGGTCCAGACCACCATGGTCTCAACTGCCTATACTTCGGGTAGTGGTCTGATTCCATCTATGGCGGGGATCATCGCTCCATTCACTTAGAGTGCGACAAGACCTCCATTCTCATATGGGATGCCTGGCTTTGATATGAACTCTGTCCTATCCTACTCCACCTTACAAACCCTGGGTCTGGGGTCAAGGAGCTCTAATTATCCTCTGCAAGGGTCCATGGGGGGCACCTCAACCTCCTATAATTATTTCCCTTATGGTGGGGTTCATATACCTCTACCTTCCCCCTCACTAGGTGGTGCCTCTCAGTAGCCCGCCTAGCCGAACATGAACTATAGCTTGTTCGGAGAAGGTAGTCAAGGGCTTTCTTCCAACACCACTTCAGTGGGTTATTTTTAGTTCTATTTTTTCGACACATTTGGTAACAACACATTCTCTTCAATTACCGTCTCAGTCGGAGGCAACCCTAGTTTTGGATCATAAAATCCTATGTAGGGTACTATTCCTACACAGGGGGAAAACACTTCTCAAGGACCCTGGAATCCGTAGCAGGGATGAATCCCCTCGTCAGAGATGCCAACCAGGGGAAACCCCTCCCATGACCAATGGAACCCCGGGCAAGGCTCAGTACCTATGCCTATCGGATTGGCAGGGGGCAACCCTTTCCATAACCTTTGGAACACAACGTCGAGAGAAATCCCTTCTCATCCCTCAACGTCCAATTATGGGAGTGAGGTGATGACGTCTCAACAAGCGCAGTATCTATATGTTGGCCATGGCCATGGTTTTTACCAGAACCCTAGTCAACAACCTAACTTTTCCTGGAAACTTGGTGCCAGCCAAATTCTAGGCTCCTTTCCTCCTGTACATACTCAACAACCCAAGCTACCTTTTCTGGAAACGTTGCATTTTCTAGACTTGTCAATATTGTTGAATGACCTAATCTGTCATGATCTGTGTTGGTCTCCTATGTTGACCAAGTTGCCCTCGGACATTCCAAAGTTTGAAGGTAAGCCTAACGAATATCCAGGCGATCATGTGACCACCTTTCACCTATGGTGCTCATCCGAATCGTTGAGAGATGACTCCATCTAGTTGAATCTATTTCAACACACTCTTATTGGGAGTGCCACAAAATGGTATATCGAGCTCGACCTCTCAAGATACTCTACTTTTGGCAAATTGGCAATGGTTTTTCTAAACCATTTTCAATTAACTGTGAGATACAATGCCGACACCGAGTTACTGGCCAACTTTGAGCAAACAAAGGCTAAACATATCTTAGATCACATCCGAGAATGGTGGTGTCAGAAGAGTTTGATAAAAGTACCAAATCCACCAGCATTCTTGCTGGAGTGGTTCCTTAAGTATTTGGTACCCCAGTTATCTAAAGACATTGCAATGTCAAGAGTGTTTTTTGAGGAAGAAGCAATAATGAGAGCTAAACATCTAGAAATGATATACTCTTAGTATGTTTTACTTGATGAAGTTTTTCCAGATTCACCACATTCCATTATTGACAAGACCAGGCAGAAGTCTGGACCACATGTCGATGGTATTGTTGGTTCAGCACAAGCGAAGCCTACTGATCAGCTGTCGAATCAATTGCAACTATTGTCGGTACAACAGACAGTGGCCAACCAAACTACTGGTTTAGCTGACCCCCCTACTCAAACTTAAGATGTACACAATGTGCAATCGACAAACCTAAAGGCCAACCAATAGGCTGACGGAAATAAGAAAAAATGAAAGAAGGGTAAGGAGGATAAGAAACCCACCAATAATGATGGCGGGGGCAACACAAAAAAAATAAATTCGAAGTATCTATGTAACCTTTGCATAGAAGACCATCCGACTAACCTATGCCCTTGGCTTACTGAGGTCCAAAAGTTACTGGCGCAACAACAACCTTCTATGTTAACGAACCCAATTCCACATGGGAAAAATTTAACTCAAGCCTCTGCGAACACGGATGGGGGCAGTCAGGGACCCTCTTCTTCATCTAGTAATCCATCGACCTCAAATATTTATATGTTGAAAGGTGATTCCCACATAGTGACTAGGACACATGATTACATAATGCCAAACACTTCTGATAAGCGTAAAGAAGCCGAAAACCCATCTGTTCCTCTCCATATCAAGAAGACATTGGGAGAAACAATGAAACACATTCTGAAAGGGGAATTCAAGAAATATTCCCATAATCCAAAGACGAGGGCCACCCAAAACTACTCTGTGGTGGAAGATTTGTGACGGCCGGGCAGATACTATGGCTTTCTATAACTGCTGGGTCCGCTATAGGGCTTTCGCTGGGTCCCTATCAGAGCTGGTCCGCTACGCGTTACGGGAACTATACCTATGCCGATGGGTCAATGAACAAAGTGATGGCACCAACCAAGGGAGGGCTGAGAATGGCTTTATGCGACGACCCACCATGTTTTTAGCCAACCACAGAAAAGAGCTCTACGCGTTCCTTTCAGGATAAGATTGTGCACCGGTAAAGCCAATCGAGCACGAATAATAGTGAAGTAAAGTCCTGCGCTTGCTTTCAGGCTTATAAACTCAACCCCTTGCGCAATGTCTGCTTTGGAGGCCCCCCAAAGCTGCCCTTCGTAGAGAAAGGGTCTGTTAGTTGCCTTAAGATCTGCTGAGACTTGTAATCTGGGAATGATCATGCTTGATACAACCGAATTGAAACCTTGTCTCCCATACCACATTGTGTTTCAGATAGTAGTGGCTTACACCACAAAATCTTTTACTCGAAGAATTTTCTGCACGGTGGTTGATGAGGGCGCCTCGACATGCGTTATGTCGTTGGCATGTTGGAAGGTGATTGGCCAACCCATTTTGTCTCCATCACCTACACTTCTTACCACTTTCGATGGTCGTTCATTCTAACCACATGGAATCATTCCTTATTTCGTTGTGCAGTTAGGAGGGAAGACCGTGTGCGTTGAAGTTGAAGTGATCGATGTGCCTCTTGAATACAATCTCTTTTTAGGAAGGAGTTGGACCTATGCTATGCATGCAGTGGTCACCACATTTTTTCGGGTCTTGTTGTTTCCACATGAGGGCTAGATCGTGTCCATTGATCAATTGTGGTTCTCTTGTCTCGACCCTTCATCGGGGGCATCCACGGTCCTGATGATTGATAATCCACAACCCGACGTCGTCAATATAGGGGTTCGTTTGTGCCCGCCTTTGATGGGTACTTTCGATTACCCACCTCTGTCAGGTGATGTAAAATTCATATTGGTTGTCCCCAACTAGCCTAAGGTTGAAATATTTCAAGTGTCGTCATTCCGTACGACTTACTTTAATGATATGTGGACTCTTCATTCCCCATCGGCCACAATGGAAGGGACAGGACATCATGGCATGGCCATGCCTTTGTCCACGGTAGAGGTTGCGTACTCTATATTCCAACAAGCTTCCGTTGACCCTGATCCGACTCCCTCACATGAGGTAGATCCATTTTTCGAGCCTACCTAGGCTTAAGGTTCGCTCGCCACTACCGATTCCTCAGACTTGGTCTTTCCCTCTCACATGGTGATTATAGAGGCGTTGTATAGTCCAAAAAAAACCTGGGATGATCTCCATCACATATCTTATTTTCTCTTGGAGTTAGGAAGAATTGAGACTGGTGAATTCGTGTTGACTATGACTGGATATAGGTCTTGTCCTATAAATCCTTTGGCTACGCACACTATTTACGCCGAAGTTAATATGACAACCATTGCTAAAATGATACCTATTGATATCGGAGAAAACTACTCCCCCAAGGAGATTTGAATATACACTGATTTATTTAAATAATTTCGCAACGTTTTTGCCTAGTCTTACAAGGAAATTCCAGGCATTGATCCAAGAATCGTCGAACATGAAATAATGACTTACCTTGATGCCAAGATGTTAGCGTCAGAAGTCACTCTTGGATTGCTTGCAGGAGCAGAGCCTGACACCCATCAGTTTAATGTCACGATTTGTTTATAAGGGGTGACCGAATGGAAGCAAACTCGGAACAATATCGTCTCAACTCAGAAACTAAGCCAGGCATGCATGAGCGAGTGAGGTCTTAGATAAAATTAAAGCAGTGAGTTGTAGTAAGGGTGAGTAGGGGGAAGACTTGCATGAGAAAAGTGCGAAGGTCTATCATAAACATAAGGTTTGTAACAGAGTGGAGAAGAAAGCATTCGAACGCAAGATCCTCTTACATTCAAACACAGAAGACCAGAGAATACAATAATGTCACAACAAATCCTTTATCATAACATAACTGCAACAATCCACGCGAATCATTCGATCATGAACTCTTTGATATGAGATGAAAACATAGATGGAAAAAGGAGAACTGTTTGTCATAAAACAAGAAATATCAAACATAGATACACAACCCAGAGAACTAGAATGTTTGCTGAAACTTTACAGTCAGGAGCTTATCTCTACCATCGATAGATACAAAAATGGCGAAAACGCCTTCATATACTCACAACAATGACAACAGCGGAATCAAGACACTGCATTGAAAGCTTTGCATCTGCATGGATTCTGACAGTCAACATCTAAAAGATCGTGCAACTTATGTCAGACGCAATCTAACTCTTGACAGTTCCAACGACGAATCGACGTGCCTTTAATTCATTACCGTGCTTTCCCATTATGGCGGAGGCGATGTCTAACCACCACCAACCGCTTCAATAACTACTTCATCGGGATTGAGAATGGCCTGGCCAACTCGGCACCTTCGGGATGTGGAGGGCCTCCCGCACTGCCACCTGGAATAACTGACTGGCTTAAAGAATAGGCGTGGAGGCCAGCGCGGAAGATGGGGCACGGGAACGGAGTGATGGGGCCAAAACAGTGGGGAGTGGAGTAAGAAGTGATGAGGGAGTGAGAGAGGTTACAAGGGAGACACATGGAAAAAGGCGATACGTGGAGGAGGCAGGAGAATAGATGTGATGGACACATTTTAGTGAGAGGCTGACATGGAGGGAAAGAGACACATGGCAGGTGGTGAGTGGATGATGAGATGGGGAAAGGACCACCTGGATTAAAGAGTGTAGGAGGAAAAATGACACATGGAAACAGGGGAAATGTGGTTCTGGAAGATGACATGACGAGGGAAGGGCTCACGTTGGCTAAACACAGAACGACTGAGAAGGATGGGATTTTCCAAGCGTCGTTGATCCGGGCGCGTTGATCTTGGCCGTCGGAAAGCTGCGCGCCCAATTCCGGACCCCCCCCCCTCCGCTTAAAGGTAGAAAGGTAGGTGGGGTCTGGAATTTCCTTTATCGTCGTTGATCCGAGCGCTACGATCTGGGCCGTTGAAGAGATGCGCTCCCGATTCCGGACCCCCCCCCCCTCCGCTTAAAGGTAGAAAGGTGGGGGGGGGTCCGGAATCTCATATATGCCGTTGATTTGGGCGCACGGATGCACGTCATCCAGATCCGTTCACTGTTTACCACAGGCACATTTACATCCGACTTAGGACAAGTGGGTTTTTAACCCATTCTTTTGCATTCTAACCCCCCTTACAAGAAATATCGTTAACATTTGGCTCCATGGGGGATAGATTCGTCGCTGTGATCCTCTAAGAACATTTTTGCAGATTCAGTGCCTTGCTGTTGGGCTATGGAGTCATTTATTAAACTGAAAACAAAAACAAAAAACAATATTTACAAGATAAAAGAGCCGACTTCGGCTCACAAATATCATTTTTTCAAGAAATGCCCATTTACTGGGCCACTAAAAACTTCTTTGCCTTCCAGATCCTGCAACCTGTAAGTGTTGTTTGGAAATATTTCAAGGATCCTGAAAGGTCCTAACCAGAGAGCATCAAATTTACTGTGCTTTCCCCTGTCCTGCCTGGGTACGTCCCATTTGAGTACCAGGTCACCCTGCTCGAATTCTTTCTTTCTGCTTTTTCTGTCAAAAGCCTGCTTGATCTTCTGCTGATGACTAAAAGCCTTGTCCAAGACCTGTTCTCTGATCTGCTGCACTTCCACCATCTGATGAATCCTTCTAACCACATGGTTAGGTTCTCCTTCAAAATCTTGAAGGAAATTCGCCACAGGTAAGGCGAGTTGAGTGGGTAAAACAACCTCTATTCCGTAAACCAGTTGGAAAGGTGAGATACCCAGGGATTTCTTTGTTGTCACCCGATCAGCCCAAAGAGTGAATTTGAGCTTTGAGTCCCAGGCCCTCTTATTGTCCTCCAGTAGCTTTTTGATAAGCTTGATTAGGCTTTTATTGGAGGACTCTGCCAGTCTGTTTCCTTGAGGATAGTATGGAGTAGGGTGAACCAATGAAATCCCAAATTGTTCACAAAACTTGACCAGAGGCTCAGAACTGAAGGGGGAGGCATTGTTAGTGACAATCCTGCTTGAGCAACCAAATCTAGCTATGATGTCTTCCAAGAGGCTGATGATTACTTTGTGAGAAGTGCTCCTGGTGGGGACAGCCGCTATCCACTTGCTGAAATAATCGGTTGCAGCGAGGATCCATCTGTGCTGGCCGCTTGAGGGAGGATGAATCTCTCCAATGAAATCCAATCCCCACTGCTGAAAGGGTGCTGAGACTACTACAGGATTTAATGGCAGAGATTTGAGTTGTTGCTTACCTGAGAACTTCTGGCATTTGATGCAAGCCCTGACTTCCCTGTAGACATCAGTAAACAAAGTAGGCCAGTAATACCTAGCCCGGAGGATTTTGTGGGCTGTGGTCTTCCAAAAATGATGACCTCCACAGAGACTGCTATGGAAATCGAACATCACCTTCTGGGCTTGCAGCGGGTCCAGACATCTTAATAGTATCCCCAGAGGGTCTCTCCAATACAAGGCTTGGTCAATGAGACAATATCTGACCGCTTTGAGCTTCAAAGCTCTGGCCCTATTCTTTCCTAATCCATCAGGGGGCTTTAATTCTTTCAGAAAATAAAAGATATCCTTGTACCAGGGACATGCTGCTAGTGGTATGATGGTCTGAGGATTCCTGCCGGATGACTCAGCTTGCTCATTGATGAAGTTAATCCCCAAAGCCCTGCAATTGGATTCAACCAGCAGCTTGGCCAAACCTTGCCCCTTTATCAGCTTGGTGGGCTTAATCTCCAGGTCAAATTCTAGGATCTTGGCGATCCATTTACCCCTTCTCCCGTCTATGTCAGGATGTATAAGAATGTCCTTCACAGAGGTGGAAGGGACATATGCAGTGATCTTTGAATGCAAGACATAGATCCTGAAAGCCTTGAGAGCTTTCACTAAGGCATAAGCCTATTTCTCCATGATCTCATACCCGAGTTCAGCATCTCTCAACGCCTTGTTGTAGAAAGCAATAGGTTGCTCTCGCCCTTGATCATTTTTATGCAACAAGACTGCTGCTACCGAGTCATCAGAAGCAAATGAGAAAATCAGGAAATCTTTAGAATAATCGGGACTTATTAGCATAGGTGCCTCAGTCAATGCTTTCTTTATTTGGTCATAAGATTCCCTGGGTTCAGCAGTCCATTTCACTTCATGGCCCTTCCTGAGCATGGCTGTGATGTGTTTCACCAGCTTGACAAAGTTCAAGACGAATCTTCTCAGAAAGTTAACCTTCCCCAAAAATGCCTGAACTTCCTTCTTAGACCTGGGAAGTGACAGGGTTCGAATTGCTTCTACCCTGTTTGGGTCAATCCTTACTCCCTCGGCTGACACTATGTGCCCTAACAGATTTCCCTCCTGCATAGCAAACAATGATTTCTTGGGGTTTAAAGATAGGCCACACCTCCGACATTTCAGGAAAACTCTTGTCAAGTGGCAGCAGTGCTCTTTATTGGTTTTGTAGAAGACTGTGATGTCATCCAGATATATCACCACAAATTGGTCCTTCTCCCCAATGAAGGCTATGTCCATGGCCCGCTGAAATGTTGCTCCTGCATTCATCAATCCAAAAGGCATTTTGGCATACATGAATGTGCCCCACGGAGTGGTGAAGGCTGTTTTTTCTCTGTCCTCAGGCATGAATGATATCTAATTGTATCCAAAGAAACCATCAATCATGGATATCCTGGATGCGCCAGTGACCCTATGTAATATGTGTTCCATGTTGGGCAGGGGATGATTGTCCTTTCTGGAACTTCCATTCAGGTTTCTGAAATCAACGCAGAGTCTGATTTCCCCACTTTTCTTTCTCACCGGGACCAAATTGGCTACCCACTCAGAATATCTCAAGGGGACAATGATCTAGGCATCCAGCAGCTTCTTTACCTCCTTCTCCATAACAGGTAGCAGCATGGGATTTATCTGTCTCAGCTTCTGCTTGAATGGCTTAGCCTCCTCTTTCAGTGGGATCTTGTGCTCAATGACTGATGTGTCATACGTCTTGAGGTCTTCGTAGGTCCATGCAAACACATCAGAAAACTCCTTCAGCAACATAGTATATCCGGCCCTCTGCTCCTTAGTCAAACTCCTTGACAGCTTGACAAATTTAGGCTCCTCAGGTGTGCCTATGTTGCACTCGACAGTGTCATCATCATCACCTGAAACTTTACCCTTCACTGCCACATCATTTCTGTCAAAAATCCTTTCTAATGGGACAAGTCCCCTCGGAATGTAATTGCTCGGTAGCTTAATGATCTGGTGATCAACAATTTTATTCGCAAACTCCCCAGGGTGATGGTCACCTTCCACGTCAGGATTCTCATCTATGTGCATTGTGGAAAAGTCATCAATGGACTGGAGAAATTTCTCGATTTCCTGATCATCTTCAAACACCTTCCAGTGTTTGACATTTTCTGGTATAGAAGGTCTATATTTTATTTCAACATCAGATCTGACAGTGGGCAGCGTGGGAACTTCAATCAAACTAGCTGTGACAGCTAAAAAGTCGGCTGAAGCATTTTCCTCCCTTGGAATGTAGGAAATATTAAAAGCCAGGAAGAAATTATCAACCAGGTCCCATACCTCATTTCTGTAATTCCTGAGCCGAGGATTCTTGGCACGATAGGCATTTTTTACCTGCTGGATGATCAACTCTGCATCTCCAAACACAGTCATCTCCTTAATTCCCATTTCCTTTGCAGCTCTTAATCCCAGAACTAGAGCTTCATATTCTTCCATGTTATTGGTGATTTCAAATTCCAGCTTGTATGACAGAGATATGGTCTCTCGACAAGGTTATATGAATACCACTCTGGCACCTGCACCTAAACTGGAGGAAGCTCCTTCAAAGAACATCTTCCAAACAGAGGTGGTTGGAGGGGGGGTCCCCTGATTAAGACTGAGCTGCTTTCTAATCTGCAAAGGAGCCTCAGGGGTGTGGGTGAGCTGCAGTAAACTGGAGCCTAAATCAGTGTCCAAGGCGTAGATGGGATGATTGGTAGGGTTGGCTTCATCACTGATTATGTAGGCTAGCTGGGCTTCTCTGTACAGTCTCCTATGCTCTCCTCCAAACACTGGAATGGTGGCATATGTGAGGTCCATCTGCAAGGTTCCCCCCAATCTCTTTATCCAAGATCTTGACAACAACATGCCAAACTTAGGGGGGACATCAGCTACCACAATATCCATGACCATACTCTTCATGGGCAGCTAAAACAGGGAAACTACCAGGTCCTTGATGACTCCCAAACACTGTTATAACCCTAAATTGCACCACACATGCTTACCTGGCATTAGGCCAACTCATATCCCTTCTTTGCCAAAAAACTACTGAACAACTCTTCTAAAAAATCCATTTTTAAAAAGAAAACTCTAGCAGGCTCACTACAGCCCGCGGGCCCCGCTAGCAGGCCCACTACAGCCCCCGGGGCCCCCGCTAGCAGGCCCACTACAGCCCGCGGGTGCCTTCAGAATCACAAAAAATGGAAATTTGCTGACAGGACGAAAAGCTTTTTGTCAGTTAACTAGAACTCCCAGCCATGCATGGTCGAGAGTTCGCCTAAAACCCTAGCTCCTTCTAGCCTATAAAAGGAGGGGTAGGGGTACTATTCAAAGGGGAAAAAATCATAGCAAAGGAACTCTGCCAAATTGCCAAGCCAGTTTTGTCCCAACCCTATAGCCTTGCCTCAAGCTTTAGAAGAAACTCAAGAAGCAGCAGTTGGAGGACAAAAGAAGAGGAAGAGCCCAGGATCAGGATCGAGGAACGGTGGCCGATCTCAGAAATCATTGTAAGTTGGTTCATATTGAGATTAATGAAAAAGATACTTTACCTGTCCCGAATACATGAGTCTCATCTATGTCATTTGATTTATGTTTTATCTCTAACCCTCTAGTAGATCCTCCGTTGAGCTTTTATCTCCTTGCTGCTGCTGCTCCTTCCACAAAGCTTCCTGCAATCAAGACAAAACTATGCATGCATGGTACTGATCTACTAGAGGGTTAGAGATAAAAC
>JASDQU010026688.1:35429-56210 GCA_032191745.1 Picea mariana
CCAGAGAAATTGCCAGGTCCTTCCTTTATTATTATCTAGCAAATGAAGGGATACAACCTATAGCAAAACCCGCTGTAACTTCCTCTTCTTTCTCTCACAGTCTCCTCTCTCAGAATACAATATTCACCATCATCCATAGCCACAATACATTTCCCTCATAAAAGAGGGTTTCCTTCTAGGGTAAAAAACCCTAACATAATCTCTACCGTTAGATCTACGACCTTATAATGAACGGTCTAGATTTACAATGAAATTACAATATACTTTTACAAGGAAATTTTTTCTTCGGGGGCTTCGCCCCTGAACCCCCATCGGGGGACGCTGCCCTCGAACCCCCGCTGGGCGCCTGCTTGCCCCCAGACTCCCCAGCTGGGGGGATGGATCCCCCGGACCCCGCAGAGGGGGTACCCCCCCTCTGCACTCCCCTGCGTGGAAGAGTGTACATACTTCTGGGGTTTAAATACTTCATGGGGTATAAACACAGCTAAAAGCAAGGACCTCTGAATCAGGAAGATAATCAGGCTCCACAACCAACACGGAAGGTATGGGCATGTTCGGGTCCCTGGAAACGTTGATCCAGGTAGTCCTCTATCATCGAAATCTTTTGTTCCCACCAGTCAAAAAATGTATCGTCGAAGGCCTCTATGGTCCTTTCTCCCCCCTGTCGCGGCAGTAATGCTATCCATATACACACTGCTAGGAGTGAGGTCTCATGCCCTCACACTTTCTCTCGTGAATTGAGACTGGGTACTCTCTCAAAGAAGAATGAGCACAAAATGGTCCCAAATCTAAAGTTCTTGTTGTTCCACCCACGACACTCGGTGAGTTGTCTCTTCATGCAATCTATCATGGTCGTGATCCAGTCGAATATCTGTTCATTTAAGCATTGCACTACACAATGCATATGTGCCTGGGAGGCCTGATGTAAGGCTGCAGATCTAGTGATCCGCCCAATAAGTAGAAGTATCACTTTCAGTGATAGGTTGGTGATCTTGTTTATTGGCACCTGAGAACCTACTTTCTCAGTGCCGGCCTCACAATGTAATCCGATCAACTCGGAAATGTTATGAGGCCCGGGGGGGAAATCTCGTAGTTTGACTGGTTCACCTCTCCTCGAGAGGCCAGTTAGGAAGTAGATGGTATCAATCGTTGGAGTCAATGACTTCCCCTCAAGCATAAATGCCTCAGTGTCGGGATGCTAATAATCCACCAAGGAATTCAACAGCTTGGGTTGTGCCCTCATGAATGGACACCAATAGAACTTCCACAAACCACATTGCCTCAATGCGGCTATAGATGCAGGGTCCTCATCGACTAACATATCAATGTCTTCATGCTCTCCCTCTCTCCAATGGACATACATCCTGCAAAATAACAAGTTCAAAGGGGAGTTAACTCCTGTGTTTTCAATATTTTTAAAGTTCTTGAGGGTGTACGCAGGTCGTATTGCGAACAATCGCGTATGCATGTGGGAAGATTGTTTTTTCCCACGGGCATACATGGGTTTTCCTTGGACAACCCACGTACACGCAGGGCCTCCCCTTTTTAGGAGTGCACGCCCCCCCCCAACAACCAAAATAAAAGAAAAAAGTATTGAAATGCAAGGTCGGTTGATTTGTACTTACTTGGTCTGAGCGGAAGTTTGTTTCGTCCTCTAAAGCTCCTGAAATCAACTCATTTATTAAATGGGTTTTTTTGGCTTTTTGGTCAATTCTCAATTTACAATGGTGATAATGAGTTGCCAGCTTCTATTTATAGACTTTTTTGGCCCTTTTTTGTCATTTTTTGGACCCTTTTGTCATTTTTTTCTGGCTTGAAAATCATTTAACGTGGTTCTTGAGTTTCTCATTGGATGTTACGATACACTTCACTTTTGTTTTGGAAAACTTTTGGGATATGGGTCATTTTTTAAGATTCTTTGGTAAAAGTCATTTTTCCAACTTTTTTCATTTAAGTTAGGATTCCACCTCCACTTTTTGCATCTCATTGTCTTTTCCTCTTTGCCATAGGATCGATCCCACCGAATTGTGACACAGAACCATCATTGTTTCTTTATAAGTGTCGTAATTTAGTGGTAGAGCCTACCTCTACATGGATGCCCTAGGTAGATCCTGGTTTTATTTTGGTGTCCATGCCGTCATTAATAAATTTAGGCTCGATATTCCTTGTTAGTCTTGTCTTGATTATGATTTTGAGCCTCATACATTTGATATGTCATCACTCTTGACCTCACCCTCAGGACTCCCAGAAAACGATTCTTCTTTTAATCCCTTTTCAGACTCTTTAAACATGAAAAGATTGTCGAGCGATCTTGTTGTCCTTCACGCTCAGAAAACTAAAATTTGAAGGCACTTCTATCCGGTGGTAGTTTACCCCTTTTTCGGTCAAGATGGTCAATTTTACGAACAAAGGTATACTCTAGGAACTTCAGTTCGCTAGAATAGTATTCTCAGGTATAATTTAAACCCTTTTTCGAACCCAAGGGACTCAAATTACGAAAAAGGAACCCCCATGGAGTCCATAGTTAAGCTCTTTTCAGACTCCCTAAAATTGAAAATATAGTGGAGTGACCTTGTTCCTTCACACTCGTTAAAATGGTCCAGAAGAACATCCTCTACGGATTCCATAGTTCAACTCTTTTCAGACTCCTTAAAATTGAAAAGATCGTTGAGCGACCTTGTTCTTTCACACTCGTTAATTGGTTCAAAAAAAATCTACTGGCATGAGTTTACCCCTTTTTCCAACCTGTAGATTAAGGAGGAAAAAGGTACACCTTGGGAGATTCGTCTCGTGGGAGAGTTCTCCTCAACGAATTTCACCTTTTTGGGCTAAGGACACTTAATCTAGAAAAAGGCAGTGAGTCCATAGTTAAGCTCTTTTTAGACTCCTTAAAATTGAAAAGATTGTTGAGTGATGTTGTCTTTGTCACACTCGTTAAAATGGTTTTGAATAGACATCTTTTTGGTGCTAGTTTACCCCTTTTTCGAATCGACTAGACTACTTGTGAAAAAGGTACCCCAGTGGAGTTTTCTTTTGCGTTTTTTTAGACTCTCTAAAAATGAAATATCACTGAGCTTACCTTCTCTGGGATCATTTAAAATTACATTGAAGGGCGTTATCATTGTGTCCTATTAATCTCATTTGCATTTCTGTGTCTTTGGCCTAATGTTGGCTCCATGTTGCTCTCAACTGAACCTTTGAAGCATGCCTTATACACAAGCCTTTTAGCACTTTTCCTTTGCATCTTGACACCTTGACCCATGGAGAAATTTTCCCGAGTGTCCTTTCCCTACACATGTCTCCTTGCTCTGAGCATTAATATGTTCCTTGTGCTTGGAACTAGTATGCTTGCGACACTCGTTCCTCCTTTGTAACATAGAATTATTTTATTCTTTTTCAATCTTTCTAAAATTATTGAAAAATACAAAAAAATAAAAAATACCCCAAAAACAGGACGGGAAAAGTATTTTCTTTTTATGGCATCACAATGAGTTACCCTTGGACAAAGCACATCCTTTCGTTTGTTGTCAAGCATTGGGATTTAATATGACCTTAAGAAGTTTTTCTTGCTACATAGAGATGTGTCCTCCTCTATTTGGTTATTCTTCAAAACACATGGAGAGTTTGCGTTGCCTCTTGCATCGTGAACTTATGTCAAAGTCATGCTGCCTGAGTCTAATCATTTGTCATGTTATTGTCCAAGGGAATTTTTACTCAACTTGAGTCAGCCTCTCTGTAGTTTGTCTCTTTCCCTCATGCCCGACCATCCTGAAAGTCCATTCAAGTCTTTGTTCAAAATCACTGAAGTTCTCTGCCTAATCACCGAGATCCTTTTGTCTGTTCCCCGACGAGCCGTCAAAGACCTTTGGGTAGTGAAGTCATACACTCACATTACACTCCTACCCTAGTTTTGAATATCTTGAAGATGTTTCTCGAGCTCTGAAGGCCTCATCTCCAGCCATCAGGCATCATTGGCTTCTTGAAGATGGATACTATACATGTATATCTTTGATTTTGAGATGTAGTTCCATTGTGTATTGCTCATGGATACACTTTATATAGTTATATGACATGGATCTGCAGTGTATTTGGTTGGAATCCATGATTTATTTCATCCTAGGTATGGGTATGCCTGCCTCGGTGAGACAATTATTATTTTTGCAGATGGCACCTCCTGAACTCTAGTTCCGGGCTCACTCTCTTTGTACGTTGGTGAATATTTGTAATGTGTTTCGGCCATCAGATGCTCTTCTGACCTCACACATTAAGGGGCATCTATTATAACCTTAAATTTCACCATACATGCATACCTGGCATCAGGCCATCTTACTTGCTATTTTTTCCAAGCCTTCACTGAGCAACTCTTCCTAAAAACCAAAATTTTGAAGATGTATGCACCCTACACCATTACTGCCCATGTACACATGCTTGCTACACCACTATAGCTCACATACGTATGCTATTTGCACCATTACATCTCGTGTATACTCACAAAAGTTGTAAAAATTAAAAAGTTGCAAGGAATTCATTGAGATTATGGGCTATTAGGTAGTTTCCCAACTGTCCCACTACCTATAGCCCGTCACCCAACCAAATAACCATAATTTTGTCATATAAAAGGAGGTGTTGGGGTCTCATTCCAAAGATAAGCATAAGAATAATGAAACTCTTCCCATTTCACTTTCCTCCCTTGCCCCAAAAATTTTCAGCCACATTGTGAGTTTTGAGCAAGAATTCCCTATTCTTGCCCCTTTTCCTCTTTCATAAGCTTATGCCATTTCCCTAGAGAGAATTGTGAGAGGAGAAATATATGTGGAAGCAGTTGGATCTTGGTGAAGAGGATCCCATACTAGGTTTGAGGAGCAGTCGTCGATCTCATTTGTAAGTGACTTTGTGAGATTAATATAAAGAAGTATTTTTTCTATCCCGCCATATGATGTGTTCAATATTTATGTTTGATTTATAATTTATTATAACATCCAACCCACTAATTCATATATAAGATGCATGTTCATAGTTCTTTATTTGTCTTTTTATGAATACAGGTCAGCCTTGGGAAGAGATTTGTAGTTGAGGAACAACCGAACACAAAAGGATTGACACCAGACACAGAGTTTAAGGTAGAGTTACCAGATCCTTATACTTGTATTTTATGCATGAATGTGGGGTATTGTTGGGGTAGTTAAAAAGTAGGAGACTTTAGACAGTTAGCTCTGCCTGCACGTTGAATCCTAGTGTAGTCCATAAGGGGGTTTTCTCTCTATAACAATTGTCATGTTCTTTCTTTCAACAACTCCATTTTGTTGAGGTGTCCTAGCAACAAAGAATTGCCTTTTTATTCCATGCCTGCTGTAGTAGTTCATAAATTCCTTTGAAGTGAACTCTCCTCCATTATCAGATCTCAAACATTTGATTTTTGAATCCATTTCATTTACAACCATTTCCTTGTAGACCTTGAAGTTTTCAAAAGCTTCTGACTTATTCCTGAGAAAGAAAAATGTAGTCATTCTTGTATAATCATCAACTAATAACATAAAGTATTTCTCACCTTTTAAACCCTTTGTTGTATTTGGTCCAACTAGATCAGTATGCACAATTTCCATTGGTCTTATCGTTGAATATTCCTTTGATTTAAACCTGGTCTTTCTTTGCTTTCCTTGTTGACAATGCTTGCATAAAGTGTTGGTTGGTTTCGTAATCTGGGTCATTTCTCTAACTGCTTCCTTTTTGCTGACTTTGACAAGGTTATCAAAGTGTATGTGACCCATTCTTTTGTGACATGGCCAACTTTCATCTTCCTTTCCTAGACAACACTTTTCATTTCCAATTTCAGTTAATACATATATGTTGCTTGAAGTTCTTGCAGCTGTTGCAATCAATTTTCCTGAACCTTCTTTTCTTATCTCGCACTTTTTTGAATCGAAAGTAACTTTATGACCTTGGTCACACATTTGAATCACACTTAGAAGATTATGTTTCATATATTCTACTAGTAGAACATTTTCTGCCTTGGTATTCTTGTTTCCAATTCTGACTGTTCCTTTTCCAATGATTTTAGTTGAATGGTCATTTCTTAAGGAGACTGATCCATCGCTTTCCTTTCTTAATGTAAGAAACCTATCTTTATCACCTGTCATGTGTTTTGAACAACCACTGTCAACATACCAACCACGTTTCTTCTTCTTATCTTGTAGAGAGAGTGTGAATTCTTCATTGCTATATCGATTCTACTTTCTTATCCATGTTCTATTCCGAGGTTCATGTCTGTGACTGTTGTAGTTTTGTTGTGGTTCTCTAGGAGGAATTGTCATTTTGAAATTTTTGACCATGTGTCTAAATTTGTTACACTTGTAGCATTCTACTTAAGTGCTTAATGATTCAAACATGTTGTAACTTCTTCTCCGTGTTTCACTGGGCCTTCTTAGATAACCCTTTTGGGTATGAATTTCAAAGTTTTTTATGTTCCCGCTGTTAGCTCTGCAATTCATAGCTTTATGTCCAAAATTATTACATGCATAACATAAACCAAAAAAGATAGTTTCATAACTGGGAGTTGAAGATATTTTGAAACGAGTTGCTCTTATGAATCCTTCTTCTTCCTGAGGCCTATTTGTCAGTCGTTGATTATGAAATCTGAATCTTCTCGGTGGAGGAGTGTCCATGTAATCTTCTTTGTAAGTCTTCATATCCCCTTTGATTGTTTCTATGTATCTTTTTGGATATGTTTCTTTTTCTGCTGTTTTGGAGCTTGATCCCTTTTTTGTCTGATTGTATCCAAGTTCAGACTTGTCATGATGAGGCTTTTGACTATTGATAATGTTATTCAAAACTTTTGAGCCATTCTTCATATTTTTCTCTTGAAGATCCTTTCTTAATGTGACAATATCTGCTTCCAAATTTCCAATGATCTTGTCTCTTTCTTCAAGTTGTTCTTTGAGTACTTCTTCAATTCTTTTATCTTCTTCTATTTGAACCTTCAAATTTGTGATCATTTGTTCTAGTTCATGAGTGTCTTATTTCTTGTCTAGTTCTACTTGTAGCTTTTTGTTTTTCTTCTTTTCTCTTCTTATAACTTCTATGGAACACAACAATTCTTCTCGGTAGTCAACTTCTGCCTCTTCATATTCTTCTTCGGTGTCTTATTTATCAGAGTCTTCTACTACCATGAATAGAACTCTTTCTGTTTCACTATCATTGACTTCATCTTCATCTGATGAGGAGATGTCTTCTTTGGTGCATAATCTTTTCTTGAAAGCTTTCTTTGTGGTTCTTTTTCCTTTATATGTTTGTTTTCTATTTGAGTAATATTCATCAATCCTCTTTTTTTCTTATGAGGACATTTGTTAGAAAAATGACCAATACCATCACAATTAAAACAAATCAATTGAAACTTACCTTTATATCTGTCGTTGGTTCCTTTGTTCAATCTTTTGACAAAGTTGGCCATTTCTTCATCATCTTCCGAGATGTCACTATTGTTGTTATGTTATTTTCCCTTTTCCTTTCCCTTTTTCTTTGACCTTTTGGATGCTTTGAAAGTTGTTTATTTTATATTTGGATTTTCCTAGTCAGTTCTCATTTCATATGTTGTGAAGATTCCATGTAGTTCGTCCATGCTTATTGAGTCTAGATCTGCTCTTTCTTCTAGTGTTGATATCTTAGGCTCAAATCTCATAAGAAGAGATCTCAGTGCCTTTTGAAAAATTATAGATTCTTTAATTTCTTCTCCCAATCCTATGATTTCATTTACTGTTTCATCGACTTGTAAGAAGTAAGCTGAAATATTCTCATCTTCCTTCATATTTAGTTGTTCTAACTGACCTCTGTAAGTTTGAAGCTTTGCTTTTTTGACTTTTGAATCTCCTTCATAAATATTTTGAAGCTTTTCCCAAATCTCTTTAGCAGATTTACAATGTATAACTTTGGTGTATACTGATTCACAAAGACCATTAAGAAGTGCATTTGGGGTTTTGGAATTATTTTTCTCGAGTTTTATTGCTCTTTCATTTGTCGATAGAATTGTTGGTTCTTTGTATCCATCTATAGCAGATTGCCAAATTTCAAATCCCTGTGCCTGTATATATGTTTTCATCCTTCTACTCCAAAATGTGTACTTTTGTCCATCAAACTGTGGTGTTCCATTTTTATACATGTTGTTTCTCTCCATGATCTACATTTCAGTGGTTAAAATTATTTCTAAAGGAACCTACTCTGATACCAACTGTTGGATTACTGAGAGGGGGGGTGAATCAGTAATAGAGCAATCCAATCCTTTCAACCAAAAAATTCAAGTTTTATATCAATGTAGCATTATTATCCAATAGTTGCAGAGTAAATAAACAATGAACAAATGAGCAATCATACACATACACAGTACACCAATGTTTTACATGGAAACCCAAAGTGAAAGAAAACCACATAATGTTTTTTCTTATATGTCTTTAAGATTTTCATTCATTGGAAGCACCAACTTCCTTTGTTTTCCAAATGCAACTGGAAGGAGGCTCCAAGCCCCTAGTTTCTCAAGCTACAACCTGAGGGAAGCTCCAACTCCCCAATTATCTGGCTACAACGAGAAGGAGGATACAACCCCCTATGTTCTCCGGCTACAACCGGAAGTGGCTACAATCACCTGTCCTTGCCCTGTCCAACCACCCTGAAATATAAATGCCAAATGTAGACAACCTGTCACTATCACTGAATCAACCAATGCCACTATCAACTTGTAGCAATAACCTATAACAACCTGTACCAATCAACCTACACCAAACAACATGTACCAATAACCTGAACCAACATGTACCATGCATCAACTACACATCAACCATGACTCATCAAGATGTACCAACATCATCAACTATACACCTCATGTATGTGCCAACTTATCAACTACTTGTCTCAACCATGTACCTCAACCATATACCAAAGACATACACCAATATAGCCATAAAAAATTCATCACTCTATCCATAAACCAAATACCATAAACCCTTACATCAAACCATGTCCCACAACCTCACTATTATGTAGCCTCAAGCTAAACCAACAACTTCAACAACACATCACAACCAAAACACCAATACCCATATGCCAAATACCAATTGTATCCCTCAACAAATATGATATATG
The DNA here is from genome assembly GCA_032191745.1 of Picea mariana. Lineage (NCBI taxonomy): Eukaryota > Viridiplantae > Streptophyta > Pinopsida > Pinales > Pinaceae > Picea > Picea mariana. The sequence goes on from JASDQU010026688.1 coordinate 44,559, forward strand.
CAACAATATTGAACATCCAATACCATCTCAAGAGTTTAACCCTAGCTCACAAAACATACCTCAAACAAGATGTGCTATATCTCTCATAAATAGACCCCAACCATGTTGTTATCGCGATTTTCCTGTCGCACTTTTTCTGCCGTGATTTTTTTGCTGTACTTTTTCTACCGCACTTTTTTTTCCACGATTTTTTTGCCGCACTTTTTCTGCCATGATTTTTCTACTGCGATTTTTCTGTCGCACTTTTTCTGCCACAATTTTTCTACCACACTTTTTCTGCCGTGATTTTTCTGCCGCACTTTTTCTTCCACAGTTTTCCTTCCACACTTTTTCTGCCGCACTTTTCCTACTACACTTTTCTCTATCAATAATACATGCCCAAATAACCTTTCATAAAATAGATATTCAATGATATTCAATAGGTTCAAGTGTGATTAAATGAGAGATCCTTGCCTCTTATTTATAATTTCATGTAGCATCCCACTTTCCTTATTTTAGGGAGTTCTCCATTAATTTTATTATTTAAATAATTTCTTTTGCAAACACTTAGACTTTTTTGGGCTTCTAGATGATGCATGCGGGTTCTCCAAATTCACATGGCCATATCTCTCTAATCCTGAGGATTTATGTGACATTTCACATACCACCGACAAGGGCATGACATGTACTATCCATCTAGAATAGTCTTACCTACAAATATATCAAAATTTACATCATTATACATAAAACAAACTTGGGTCCATTACCCAAACCTTTGTGCTATTGGAATTCACTACCGAACTTTCTTCAAGGGTTGACATCAATGAAAACTAACCCAATTAATCAACAAAATTAATGCCTGGAGAAGACCTAGTATCCAATACTCCCTACCGAATGAGTACACCAGAGTTGAAGGAGTTGCAAATGTAGCTTGAAGATATTTTGAAGAAGGGATATATATGCTCAAGTGTGTCACCTTGGGGTGCCCCAGTCTTATTTGTGAAGAAGAAAGATGTTGGACATATTGTCATTGATTTCAATAGTCGATGTGATGATTTGTTGTTATGATGAATTATCATTGTAATTTACCATAGATGAGATTGTCATTGATGTTAACAGTATATGAGTTAGTATAAAATGTAAAACAGTATGCAAAGATCAAAAGTGTAAGCTTAGGAGGAGGAGAAAACATTATGTAGAGATAAAATCTTGGAATAAAAAAGTGTAAGCTCAAGAGGAGGAGTGAACAATATGCATAGATCAAATCTCGGAAGAAAAAGCGTAAGCTGAGAAGCCTCAACAGTTGTCCGATCAGAAATTGACCATGTTGATCGTCTAATATTACAGATGTCGGTCATATGAGTGACCATGGGCTTGAGGACCATTGGAGGATCGTGACCATGAGATCTACAAACCAGATCAATGACATGGATGAATTGCAGAGAGAGAAAGAAGAATTAAACAACTCTCTATTTCTAATCCCACAATTGGTCTAGATCATGAGATCTCATAAACCCAAATATCGTTGATTGTGGTTGATCTAACAAACGATCAGATTAAGTTGGATTAAGTCGTGATCGTCGTATACACAATTACTAGATCAACAACAGGGATAGATTGCGGAGATTGAAAGGAGAATTAAATATCATTCTAATTCCAATCCTGCAATTAGTCAGGACCGTCAGATCTTATAGCCTCGAAGATCGATGATTGTGGTTGAATCACCAACAATGCACAACTTCAAATTGTGGAGTTTTGTTGATGGTTTAAATCACTTGCAAGTTGTGGTTACACGATCATCCTTGATTGTTGATCTTCTTCTAGTGTCTTCATGACCATTGGATCACTTTAAGTGGAAGGATAGGATAAGCAGGGAAAAACAATTGAGAATTTGATTATCTGAATACCCATCAACCGTTGGATCACTTATGAATGGAAGGACATGATAAGATGAAAAATTTGAGATCTCAATTACCTGAATATCCTTCAGTCGTCAGATCACCTTAAGCGGAAGGACAAGATAAGAAAGGGATGAGATATGAGATCTTGATCACCCGAATATCCATTAGCCGTCAGATCACCTTAAGTGGAAGGACAAGATAAGCAAGGGCTGAGATCTGGGATCTCGATCAACCGAATATTCGTCAGTCGTTGGATCACCTTAAGTGGAAGGACAGGATAAAAAAGGGATGATATATGAGATCTTGATCACTTGAATTTTCTTCAGTTTTCGGATCGAACTAAAAGGAAGGATAGGATAAGAAAAGGTGGAGAGTCATTGGATTTAATCCAAGGAAAAGACACATCGTAGACAGATCGATCCATTGATCTAAGATCCTGATCAAATGAACATCATTCACTTCGGGTCTAAATATGTGAGGAGGTTAGGCTTTGGAAAAATCTCAATTCAAGAATTTAGTTTGAGATCTGAAATTCTTGAAGCCCGGAGATCCAAAGAGTTGAAATAAATTCTCGACCACTGGATCATCCGAAGTAATCCTCAACCATCATATTCAAAAGGACATGTGGCAGACCACGTCAGCAAGGACATGTGGGATATCTACGTCAGCATACCACATCAACAAGGACGTGTGGGAAATATACGTCAGCAGACCACGTCAGCAAGGACATGTGGTAGACCATGTCAACAGACCACATCAACAAGAACGTGTGGGAAATCTACATCATTAGACCATGTCATCAAGAACATGTGGTAGACCATGTCATCAAGGATGTGTGGGAGATCTACATCAACAGACCACATCTATAAGGACATGTTGCAGACCACATCAGAAGACCATGTCAACATGTACACATGGAATAATCAGATGATGACAAGTGTCAAGAGGAAATTGGCTCATTCCATGTCAACAAGTGACGTAAGCAAGTTATGTTACTCAGGGAGATTTACTTCGGGAGTTTCACCACCAACAAATGTCAAAATTCCCTAAGGAAGAAGGTCCGAAGTCTCTCTCAGTCGTCGATCTAAGATACATTTTGGGAGTTAGGACAACTGTTAGATCCAGGAGAAGAACATGTGCCACATGAGGAGATCCACGTTAACAAGACTATGTCAGCAAGGACACATGGCACAATCAGATAATGACAAGTGTCAAGTTGAATTGAAATTTCAGGTACGTGCAAATCACGAATCTGAGTGACACGCGACAACTACTCAACTTGTGACAAGTCATCAAGTGACGTAAGCAAGTTACATCACTGCGAGAGTTTTACTTCGGGATTTTTACCACCAACACGTGCCCAAAGTCCTAAAGTCCCAACTGCTGAAGTCCCGAAGTGGACACAAGACGTTTGATTTGAAGATCACTTCAAGAGCATTCTCAACCATCGATATACTACAGTGGAAGGATAGTGTAAGTGGAAGTATTAACCGAAAACAAGCGGTCTCCACCACTTATGACTTACTGAGGCGGTGATCACTCCGGAGGAAAATGGATCAATGTTTATTCGAAACCTCCAAAGTCGCGAATGTTGAAGTCTCAAAGTGGACATGGGTCATCCAATATGAAGAACACTTCGAGTGTAAACTCAAACCGTTGATCATATAGAAATGTAAAGATCAAATATGACCATTGATTCAGTTCTGTGATATAAATAAGAACCGTTTGATCTGTTCGACAAAATCTTCTTTGGGAGATTTGAAAGGTTGCGAAGTCCCGACAATCATCTGTCTCATCGGGAGATTGAATCGTGATTGTTGAATTGATAAGATCTCAAGCGCTCGTCTCGCCTAACATTCAAATAATGCCATTGGTCATATGGTAAAGAGACTTAAAAGACAGAATGTAATGCGTCGCTTAAATTGATAAGCCTGTGGCTGTACGCCAATGGTCATATGAACATGGTTTGAAGGAAGCATCGATTTCGGTAATCACAGAGATGAAGGAAATTGATCCATACCTATGATCGATTTATGAAAGTAAAGGGGATGATAGGTGTAAAGTTGAAGACCCAGAATGATGATCTCTGGTGGTCCCAAAAGTTGTTGTAAATGAACAAGTTAGTTATAACTTGTTGCACAAGTCAGCCCAATAACTTAAACAAGTTTTGAGCATAAGCAACTATAAATACAACCATGATTGGTTCACTTGGATTCGTGGCTTGTGGGGAGAATGAGGTGGATCTGGACCTGAAGTCCGTGCGAATATCAGAGGGAAGAAGAAGTGAAGAAGGCACAAATATCCGAGGAAAGATAAACCAAAGAAGGCATGAATTTTAAAGAGAAGATAAAGTGCAGTGATGAGCATTTATGGTATACCTATGATCATGAAATAGAGTTGATTCAATAATGGATCAGTGCTACTAAAGATGGTTGAACTACTGTATGAGCTCTAGTTGGATAGACTGTGTTCTATCAGCAAGATGGATCTTGTGGAAAGCTGGGTCTTGCTTGAGCTTTGGTGCTCTCTTGAGAGTTGGTGCTCTCCTAGGAGTTGATTCTCCTTACTTCAATTGGTGCTTAAAAAAAATAGTTGGTGCTGGGAAAAATCCTTATTACTATATTCACATATATAAATATAAATTATACAAACGATTATACAAACATCTGGTATCTCTTGTGTCCATTGTGATTATGATTTGATTGTTCTTAATATGTCAAATTATGTTTTAACTGCTAACTTGCAAGAAGAAAAGTTAGAAAAGTCCATACACTAATTCATCCCCCCCCCTCTTAGTGTGGGTGATGTTCTCAACAAAAGATGGGACATTGAGATTGTGCATTGACTTTAGACAATTGAACAAAGTGACTATAAAGAACAAGTATCATTTGCCAAGGATCAATGATCTCTTTGATCAGTTAAAGGATGCAAGGATATTCTAAAATATTGATCTCAGGTTAGGATACCATCAAGTAAGGATCAGAGATGAAGAAATTAGCAAGACTTTCTTCAAAACAAGGTACAGTCATTATGAGTTCACAATGGTTCCATTTGGGTTATCAAACATGCACTAGTTGTTTTCATGTGCTTAATGAATGGTGTTTTCTGGGAATACTTAGACAAGTTTGTCATTGTCTTTTTAGATGACATCCTTGTATATTTCAAGTCAAAAGAAGAGCATGAGAATGATTTGAGGATGGTGTTACAAGTGTTAAGAGAGCACTAGTTGTATGCCAAATTGAGAAAGTGCTCATTTTATCAGAACAAATTCACTATTTGGGGCATATCATATCCGAAGAAGGGATAGCAGTGGACCCTGAAAATATTGAGGCCATTAAAGGGTGGAAAACACCTAAGAATGTGACAGAAGTCAGATCCTTCATGGGTCTAGCAGGATACTACAAAATATTCATTGCAGGGTTTTCTAGGATTGCTCACCCAAATAATTCCTTGCAAAGGAAGTGGGTGAAGTTTTAGTGGACAACATAATGTGAAAAGAGCTTCCAACAATTGAAGTAATTGTTAACTAGTGCTTCAATTCTAAGAATTTCTTATTTGAATGAATATTTTGTAGTTTCCACCGATGCATGCAAAGAATGACTTGGTGGAGTCCTCAGTCAGAATGGGTTTGTGATATGTTTTGAATCCATAAAATTGAAAGAGCATGAAAGGATCTATGCCACTCATGATTTGGAGTTGGAATCCATAGTACACGTCTTGAAGAAGTGGAGGCACTACCTCATGGGAAAGAGGTTTGAGATGAGGATAGACCATAATGGTATGAAATATTTGTTTGATCAACCAACTTTAAATTCTAGGCAGAGAAGATGGTTGGAATTCCTCTGTGAGTATGAATTTGATATTAAGCACATCAAAGTAAAAGAGAACAAGTGGCTGATGCACTCAACATGAGAGTGCATGAACTGCATGCTACATGCATTAGCATGTATCAAACTAATCTTAAAGATAGAATTTGTGAGGCTGCAAAAGTAGATTTGCAGTACATGGAGTTGGTAAAAAAATTATAGCAAGGTAAAATGCAACAGAAAATTGAAGATTATGAATTGGGAAATGATGGAATTCTCTTGTACAGGAACATAACTTATGTACCCAATGATCATGAATTGAGGAGTATGATTTTGAAAGAGATGCATAATGTACCTTGTGCAGGATGCCCATGATATAAAAAAACAATTGCATCAATCAAGAGCCAATACTATTGGCCAAGCATGAAGAGGGAGATTGTTGAGTACATTGCTAAATGTTTGGAGTGTCAAAAAGTCAAGGCTGAGCATAGAAACCCCATTGGGTTGCTGCAACCATTTCCCATTTCTGAGTGGAAGTGGGAAGTGGTACAATGGATTTCATCACCAAATTGCCCAGAACAAGAAAACAACATGATGCTATCATGGTGGTGGTGGACAAGCTTACTAAAGCTATCCATTTCATTCCTATGAAGGTTACTCACAAGGAAACCAATGTTGTTGATATTTTTATGAGGGAAGTAGCACTCTTGCATAGCATACCCAAGATAATTGTGTCTGACAGAGACCCAAAGTTTACTTCAAAGTTCTGGAATGGATTATTCAAAGGGTTCGGAACAAATTTGAACTTCAACACAACTTATCATCCCGAGATTGATGGGAAAACAAAAAGAGTGAACCAAGTGATAGAGGATGTACATGATGGACAAACCATGTAAATGGGAGGATTATCTACACTTGGTATAATTTTCTTACAACAATGGGTATTGAGCATCATTGAAGATGATCCATTTTGAGGCACTTTATGGAAAAAAGTGCAACACACCAACAAGTTGGGACAACCCAGTTGATAGAGTAGTGATTGGGCCAAAGTTGCTCAGGGAAATGGAAGAGAAAATGTTGAAAATAAAATAGAATTTAAAGGTTTCCCAAGACATGCAGAAAATCTATGTTGAAAAGGGTAGAACTCATAGGGAATTTACAGTGGGTGATCATGTTTTCTTGAAGGTGAAGGCCAACAAAAGTTCCTTGAAGTTGGTAAATTGTTCCAAGTTGGTAGCTATATATTGTGGGCCATTTGAAATTGTTGGCCCTCAACCAATTTTTGGAGAACCTTCGTCATGTTTGACCATTTTTGGGACTTCGACAGGATGGTCAAAGATGAAGCACCAGGAAAAGCAGAGATCACGTGATCTCACCCCATTTTATGGGATTTTTGGGTTTAGGGTTTATGTAATGGGTATGGGATGTCGGCCCAAGAGTCTTACCCATGCTTAGGCCCCTTTTGTAAAGTATAAATAAGTAGCTTGGAGATGTAAGTAGGGGTGCTAAGTCAATTGTAAGTCAATGAGATAAGTGCAAATAGTTGTAAATTCTTTGTGCATACTATGTGTTGAGAACTTGAAGAGCTAAGTGCAAGTAAGAAGGCTTTGTGATGTGACAAATTCGAGGAAGGAGGATCTGGCGAGGTGCGTGTAGATATCCTATCCTATGTAGAGTGGGTTCTGTGGCTCTGTGCATGTAAGATGATTAAAAGAAGATAATAAAGAAGACTAAGAGTTGGTGGACATAGACCCACGCTGGGGTGAACCATGTATATCCTGTGTTATGGTGCTTTGTGCTATGTTGTTCATTTGGTTTTGTATTTATTTTCTTAGTTCTTATTCTGGATGAATGTTTAATGATTAGTGATATGAATGAATGCTAGATATGACCTATTTCTATATGTTAAGTGTTTGGATGTGCTAGATCTTGTTGAATACTGCATTGTTCTGTAATTAAGGTTTAACTTGCAATGTGAATAAAGACTAATGGATGTTAACCACTAAGTGCTATGTTAAGTATTTTGATCACAGATCTGTGTCCCAGCTAGGTTGTAGACACTTGAGTCCTACAACCCCCCTACCTCTACCTCGGGTGAGACTTCATCTGCTTCGCAGGTGTTGCTGAAAGGGCTGGTAGTTAGGGTTTTGTTGGTGTGTTGTTGAAGCATTGAACCCTGGATTTTCCCTGTGCCAACAAATGGTTCTGTTGCCGGGACTTGAAACTATGATTGTTGGGAATTGAGGAAAAGAGAAATCTCTGTGCATATATATGTTGTTGTAGTGCACAATACTCTACTTGAATTCCGAAGCTTTGTTCCAAGAAGAGAAGTTTGTTCTGAAGAAAAGAGGTAAGATCTTAAAGCTTTGTGCTCTGATAATGGTAAGATAAGTGGAAATTTTTGTTTCAAAAGAATGGATCTAGGTATATTTGATAGATTTTGTCCTAGTTTCAAAACTAGGGCACAACTAGAAGTAAGAAGATGTGATATGAATAGATCTGATAAAAATAGCAAAAGATATGTTATCCCTATGCATAGAAAGAATTTTTGGCTTAACAAGCGGATGGAGGATCCTAGAAAGAATTTTTTTCAGGTCCATCACTATGATCCCAGTGCGCAGTACAGGAAAGATTGGGGATCATTTAAGAGAAAGAGAGGATTAATTCTTTGTTATAGTTGTAGAAGATCAGGACATCTTGCTAAGGAATGTCCTAGTAGAGGTCCTATTTTCCTTTGTTCTAAGGCTATTGGACATGATGTTTTAGATTTCCCTAGAATGATTGCTAAAGTTGAAAAGATGAACATGAGATAAGAAAACCATGAGGAAGGTCAAGAGACTAAGAATATGCTAAAGAACCAGAAAGAATCAGAGGCTATATTATTGCAGATGAAATAAATACTGAATGATCACAGAGACATCAGTTTATCAGAGATTTTAAAAGAGAAAGAGTGCATAGAAACAAGAATAAGAGACTTTGGCATAGACTGTGTATTGGATACATAAACACAGGTAAAAATTATGATAGAAAGTACTTTGGAAATGTTAGGAAAGCCTGCTATGATTCCTTCAATGGGAGGAATAAGATTGTTTAAAGGAAAGTTGATAACCCTATGTGGAAGACTTGCCCATGTACCTATGGTTTCTCATGGAACATTGATAGAAAAAGAATTCGAGGTCATTAAGTTTGCTGAGAATAGTGCTCCCTTTGCACTCTTGTTAGAAAGGACTTGGATCGAGGGAGATCAAATCCGAAGGAGAGAAGAAGAGAAGCTATAGAACAAAAAAATCAAGAATTAAGGGATTTCATGGCTAAGAGAATAACACGCTTAATAAAAAAACAAGAGGACAAGTCGAAGCAACTAAGGGCTAGATACTTAGCTATCGAAGTTAAAAGAACACAAGAAGACTTAAAGAACCTATCCATGCAAAAGAGCAGAGCACCTACTCCAGAAACAGTAAGAGATGAAGTATTATCCTTGAACCTTGTGAAAGATTCTCAACAATGCGAAGTTACTATGGTAATAAAATATAAGAACAATCATGGAAAGAGGAATCTAGAGATGTGGATCATAGGAAATAAATCTAGAAAGCTCAGTAAGAAGAAAGAAAAGCTAGAAAAATTGCAAGAGGTTCCATAGAGGACTTCGTAGAAGGCAGACTTGTAGAAATTGAACCTCACCGGAATAGCAGAAAAACACCGACTAGCACTTCACCACAACGAAGCAATATGACCGTTGGAGGCACCCCGACTATTAGAACGATGATCTATAACGACTAGAAACATAGTTATTTCTAGAACGTTTGCCATTGGACCATTGGGACCACGCCATAATGGATGGAATTGTATTGATTGAGGCATTCCTACCCATTGGAGCCTGCCCAGCTAGGCAGATTAGCAGATTCAACAGAGGCTCACCTTTGTTGGGTCCAGAAGGAAAAGGAGCAGGTCACAAAGGCATTAAATCAAGCAAAATAAGAAGACCTAGAGAAACGTCGGGTTGTGTAGCAAGAGAAAGATGACCTCCAGATGAATTGTGCAGAGGATAAAGCGTAGATTCAAAAGGAAAAATAATAGATGCTCGTAGAGAAGATGGGAGTCAAGGAGGCAGTCACCAGATCACTTCGCTCTATGTCGGGCCTCATACAGATAGAAGAATACACAGTGGAGAGTCAAGTGTAGAAGCTTGTTGAAGCTATTCAACAGCTTCAAGAAAGAGTGGTCGAACTGGAGCTGCAAGCTGTGCCAAGCACTCCGTAGGAAGTGAGAGATCAGAGGGAAGAAATTTCTTAGAGATTAGTTGAAATAATCAAGGCATTGGCCTTAGAATGAAAGAAATTAAGCAGTCGAAGTGCGTATACCTATGAGCTCCTTGCAGAGGACCCAGAACTAAGGAAATTCGAGTCACAACTCCAGAAGGCAAAGAAACAAGCAATGACAGTACAAGCATAGTTGAAGCCATTGTTAACAGTCGAGAGGATGAAAAGGTCCCACAAACAATGCACCATTCAACAACAAGTCCATGCCATCCAGAGTAAAGTCATGGAAGTGATCCAAAGGCTACAACCAGTGTAGGATGAAGCCTGTTGTTACCCATGATTTTGGTCGTCATGATGATGTATTGACAATGGTGTACTCGGGCTCTTCATTAGAAATTTCTCCTGAGAAAAGTTACCTTCATCTCTTTCCAGAAATGACATTTTGGAGGAAGGGTCGCAGGCTGCTAATACATTTTCCTACGAGAATGCATGATTCTCGCAGGCTTCCTTAAGCCAAGGTGCGAGAAGTTTGCACTGTGTGTAACTATTAGGGTGCAAACACTTTCTAAAACAAGGAAAAAGATGAATTCTCGAAGCTTCTAGAAGGGAATCTTCGAGAAGGATGAGATGGCATTCGAATGGTTATCTAAGTACTGGATTTCCTGATATTTTGGGATCATTCTTATCCAAGTAAATAATTCATTCTCTCCTATATATTGAGGGGATTCTCATGGAAAAGGTTAGAAGAAAACAAGGTTAAGGAAGACATTGGATAATTAGTGAAAGATTGTGTGAAGGACTGATGCTACAGCAGCTAAGAACTCCAACAAGTTTATCAAAATTGGTTGATCTTCTTCATGCAAGTGAGCAAGTGTGTGTGTCAGAGCCAAGGGCCATCGAAAGGAGGTTTGCAACATCAAGGCTCAAGTTGTAATCTTTGCGTTCCATCAATATGATACAGTAATATGTCCCTTTCCCATAAAGCTAAGTCCACTTTATTGTATAATTCCTTGATCATATACATAGATTGACTATTGAATATATTGAGTTGTTTTCACTTCGATTGATTTGAGTTGTCCTGGTCTTGACTGCACAAGAGCATTGGAGCGAAGCTGGAACAACAAAGACCATAGGAAGCGATTATAAGGTATGTTACTCGTTCTTGCCTCCTACTTAATTCAATAGTCGAAATCTAGGGAAAGAGTATTATTCTGTCTTGATTTGTTCTAGATCCAGGTGGATCTAGGGAGATCGGTTTGTGTATGCACTTATAGATGTATCCAATAACACCTGCACACTTTTTGAGGAGATTGAGAGACAAGGTTCACAACTAGAAAAAGTAGTCACCACGGTGGAACAATGATTGGAAGGATCGGTGACCAAGAAAGTCATCCAGAAGTTCGTCGAATAGGAGGCTCTAGCGAAGCAACAGATCGAAGCAGCTCAAGGCCTTTGAAGTAGAGTTGTCCAGATCAGAGTGACTCATAATGATTCACATGTGAGTGTTGGGGGCCTGTTGGCCCTTGACCAAGTTTTGGAGAACCTTGGTCATGTTTTGTTAAGAACCAAATATCAATATAGCATAGAAAAACCTTAGAAAAAGTACTCAATGCCTTGAAAAAGAGATAATTTCAGATAATAAGCCTCTTTGAGGGGGCAGACTCCTTTTACCCCACTAATGCTTGAGTAACTCTGGATGCTTCTGTA
>JASDQU010026689.1:6155-20012 GCA_032191745.1 Picea mariana
AGTTGTGTCCTCCTTCATTTGGTTACTCTTCCAAATATATGGAGAGTTTTTGGTTCCTCCTATATCATAGACTTATGTCGATATTACACTACCTGAGTATCATTAGTTTGTCGTGATTTTTTCCAAGGGAAGTTTTATCCAACCTAAGTCGGCCATTATGTAGTTTATCTCTTGACTTTCATGAGTCGGCCATCCCGAGAGTCCAGTCAAGTTCGGATCCAAAATTGATGAAGTTATATGCCTGATGATTGAGATCCTCTAGTCTTTTCCCGACGACATATCAAAGACCTCAGGGTAGTGATTCTTACACTCCTATTTTAGTCCTACCTTAGTTGTTTCTTGAGTTATGAAGCTCCTCATCTCCATCCATAGGCGTTGATGCTTCTTGAACATCCATTTTATATTGTACTTAAAAATCATCAAATGATTCTCAGATGTAGATCCGATGTGTATTTCTCGCAGCTACACTTTATATAGGAATTTATATGACATGGATCTATAGTGTATTTGATTGGTAGCCATGCTTAGTTCATATCGAGCATGGTTATGACTAGCTTGGAGAGATTATCATTGTTTTGTAGATGGCATGCTCCCGAACTCTGGTCCTAGGCTCACTCGAATCTGTTCTTTCCCACTGGTAAAGATTTTGTAATATATTTTGGCCATCAGTTTCTCTTCTGACCTCACACATTAGGGGGCACATGTTATAGTCCAAAAATTCTCTACCTATGCATACATGGCATTGGCCTTTCCACTTACATAATTTTCCAAATTACGGTTGAGGATCCTTCTTTAAAACCTATTTTTTGGAACATGTACGTGCCCTGCTGAACTACAACCTGCGTACTCACTTGAGTTGCATACTAGTTATCCCACATACATACGTGCGTTGCATGCTAGTCAACCCACATTTACCTCCAAAAATTACAAAAAAATATAAAATTGCAAGGAATTCGGAGAAGTTTACGGGCTATTGAGGATTTTCCAACCATTTTACCCATTGTATCCCATCCCCAAACCGACTAACCATATTTTTCTCATATAAAAATAAGTCTTGGAGTGCCATTTACAAAAAACAAGGAAGAGAACAAGTAAACTATGCCAAAATCCCTTCCCCTTCTTATCCCAAGTTTTGCATCCCTTTCTAAGATTTGCCCTCAACATTCCCCTCCAACCCTTTCTCCTTATACAACCCTTTCCCTTTTCCCAAGAGATCAGTTGGTTGTGAGAGGAAAGCATGGGAATGATGCGCTTGGAGCAATGATAGAGGATCTCGGACTTGGCTCATGGAGCATTTGCCGAAAAAGGTTGTAATTTTTTTATCTTCATATTGAATAAAAGAGTTCTTTCATGTCCCAATACATCGTGTCTTTATGATTTTATTAATTAATGCATCTATGTCTATATCTAAATATTGAAAGTGATAAATAGAGATCGTATATGTTGTAGCATTGTTTTCCTAATATTTTGCAGGTCATCTTTTGGAGGAGACCTACAATCTAGGAAGTTGCAAAGGCAAAAGAGGTCTACACCAGTCGCAAGGACCAAAGGTGCACCTACTGACCTTGTTTCCTCTCTCTTGTCTTTCAATTTAGATAGTTTTGGGGTAGCTTAGGAATAGAACTATCTTTAAAGGGAAGTTAGTGCTATGCATGTACCTTGACCCAATATAGGGGGATTTTCCCTACTAGCAATGAGAAGCCGCCATCATTATCCAAGGAAGTCCACAAGAATAACTCATGCAAGTTCAGGGCCAAGGAGTAGTCCAAGTGTGTCTCTTGTTTGGAGGCAAAGAAGAAGGCCCAAGGAAGACATCTTGCAAGGTGAACTCAGGAAGATCAAGCCACCTAATTTCAATGGTGAACACAAAAAGGGAGAAGAGGAAAATACATGGTTGTTGTAAATGAAGAAATATTTCCAGCTGCATGATTACCCCTCTCGGGTAAAAGCTAGAATTTCCACCTACCACTTTCAAGGAAAGGTAGCCATGTGGTGGGACCAACTTAAGCAAGCTAAGAACCTCGATGATAAAAGGATATCATGGAGGTAGTTCAAAGGATATTTTCAAGAGAAATATTTGTCCAAGCATTGATATGAGAGAAATATGAAAGAGTTCTTTGAAATCGAGTTGGGAACCATGACAATGGAGGAATATGAGAAAAGGTTCTTTGAATTGTTGAAGTATGTTGACTTCATCAAGGATGAGAAGGTCAAAATCCAAAGGTTTCTAAGTGGGTTACCCTCCTTCTATAGTGACAAGATTCAATATGATAATCCCAAGACCTTGGAAGAAACCATAAGGAAAGAAGGACACCTTTATGTGCAAAGAAAAGGAAGGCTATTTTTCCAAAAATCTTGGAATGACAAGATGGAAGAGAAAAAGGATCAAAGGAAAAAAGGTTTTAAGCCACCTTTTTTCAAGAATAACTCCCATGCAAATCAATGAGTTCAGTCAGCCCAAAATGAACACAAGACTACAAATTCATTTGGGAAAAGGCCAAGGCAGCAACCTGTTCAATGTTGGGGATGTGAGGTAAATCACTTATATAGGGAATTCCCTCACAAAGGAGAAAGAATGAAGATTTTCCACAAAATTCTGGAGGATGAAACAATGAAATACATGGGAAAAATCATGCCAAGGATTTATGTAATCTTGGACAACAAGCAGACAACATATCAATCCCCCATGATCGAAGTGGAAGGTAAGATTGACAACCAACTCATAGAAATTTTGATTGATTCTAGAGCTAGCCATAGTTACATAAATTCTAACATTGTTGAAAGATTCCACTTGCAAAGAAGTAAGAATAAGAAATATTGGTTAGTTTAGTTATCCACGGGGGCTAAGAGGAAAATCAATGAGTTGGTTAAAGATTGTCTGATAGACATGAATGGACTTAGCACATAGGTAGATGTAAACATCATACCGTTGGGTTCACATGACTTTCTAATTGGCATGGATTGCTTAGAAAAACACCATGTTATCCTAGACTGTTACAACAAGACAATTACATGTCTTGATGAAGAAGGTGAGCAAGGAAAGATTCAAGGAATTCCAAGAGATGCAGTTGTTTGAGAGATTTCATCTATGTAGCTGAAAAAGAGTTTCATAAAGGGATGTCAGATTTTTGCAGCACATATGGAAGAGGCACCCAAAGAAAAAAGTAAAGCATTGAAGGCCATCTGGTCTTGAGGAATTTTGAAGATGTTTTTTGAGAAATTCCAGGATTTCCACCAAAGAGAGACATTGATTTCTCTATTGATTTGGTGCCAAGAGTTGGCCCAGTGTCTAAGATACCTTACAGAATGGGCACACCAGAATTGAAGGATTTGCAAATGTAGCTTGAAGAGTTGTTAAAGAAGGGGTATATACACCCAAGTGTTTCTCCTTGGAGTGCCCCAATTCTTTTTGTCAAGAATAAATATGGAACACTAAGGTTATGTATTGACTTTAGACAATTGAACAAGGTTACAATAAAGAACAAATATCCTTTGCCAAGAATTGATTATTTGTTTGATCGGTTGAAAGGTGCAAGAATATTTTCAAAGATTGACTTGAGATCGGGTTATCATCAAGTAAGGATAAAGGAAGAAGACATCAACAAGACAACATTTAGAACAAGATATGGGCATTATGAATTCACGGTAGTGCCATTTGGGCTATCAAATTCCACAACGGTCTTTATGTGTTTGATGAATGGAGTGTTTAAGAAGTACCCAGACAAGTTTATAATTGTGTTCCTAGATGATATCCTCGTCTACTCTAAATCAGAAGAGGAACATGAGCAACATTTAAGAATGGTGTTGCAAGTTTTAAGAGAGCATAGATTCTATGCTAAGCTAAGTAAGTGCATCTTTTATCAAAAGAAGATTCACTACTTGGGGCATATAATATCAACATCTATTGGGTTCGTTTTTTTATTGTTTTATTGCGATGATCAAATCATTTTTTTCATGCGATATTACATACGTTATGATCTCATTTAGCCATTTTAAAGGTATTATCAAGCTTTATACATCAATTTGTCATGGAATTGCACAAGGTATGTGTAATCATCGTTTTGCAATTGTTTTATGATTAATTCATCTTCAGTTGAATGGTTACACTGATCTAACATTTCTTGTTTTCTTGCAACAGGTCAAAAATGTGATTTGGCCTTCCATCCAGACCTTCATCTGGCATTGTTCCAGGCAGAGAACTTAGATCTTACTTTATGGGAAGAGGAAGTTGAATCATAAAAATATGGCACATGGGTTTTGTTCCCAATATTCCCAATTAGGTCCCAGACATACTGTTTCCTAAAATTGTAAATAGATTGAGAGCAGTTTGTGGTCCTCGATTCAACCCTCCAATACTCCATCCAACACTCCATCTGGCACCCCATCCGGCACTCCATTCGACACTCGGAGTGCAGAGAAGTTGGCGATCTGCATATCTCGGGGCACTGTTATGAAATTCGAGCACATGGATTTTTCTCCCTTGGGATCCCTCTTGCTTGGTGTCCTACCAGAATTTGCTTCCAGCCATTGAAGATGCCCAAGATCCATGGCATATTTACTCACTCTGTTTCAAGCATTTAATGAAGATTCCTCAACAGAATTTGATTTTTAATGATGTAACTGATATTGTTATGCACATACTATTTTGAGAGGATCAGAGGTCGAACTCTCAGCTTTGTAAACACTCTATAAATACATGTTGTCCATGCCAGGAAGAAAAACGGATTTGTATACATACACACAAAAATTATTTTGATTTTGCTGTAAAACTTTGTTTTCATGATTAATATCAATGCCATGTTAATTCTCTGACTGCGCCTTGTTGTCGAAGGGTAGCCACGACCTGCTGGGGGGCCCACCAATGGTTTGGGTGACTGTATAGATATATATCTTGTGTTTATTTTATTTTCTTAGTTAGAATTTCTATTTGTTTCCTTGTTGTATGCATTTTTCAGTTTCGGTTACTGTACATGTTAATTATAAATTGATTGTCTAATTTGTCTTTCTTTAAATTGTAGATTGCTTATAGGAGATGGTTATTTATCATGTTGTGTATTTTCTTTCTTAGCTATGAATCATCCTGCAGGATACTAATTTAGATAGTTTCATTTAAGTCTTGATTAATTACTTTAGTTCTGATAACTTCGACAAAGTAGTAGTTTAGATTGGTTCTTTTGACAAAGTTTATTTGTAGCTTTGCTTCAGTTTTGATAGTTTGACAGAGTACTAATTTAAATAGATTTACTTGTAGTTTTGATGGATTAAATTGCTTAGTTTCATTTTTTATAGAGTATTAATTTAGATAGGCTTACTTGCAATTGCACATACTCTCGGTAGGACTGTTTCACTTGTCAATTTTGCTTCAGCATGTTAGGATAGAAAAGAATTTTGAGTTTTGATTTTTAATAGCATTTTGATTGATTTTGGATATGATTTTTAATGATAGATTAGTTCATTTTAGATTATCAATTTTAATGAAGTCTCAGTTATAAATTTGAGTTGTAGGTTTGCACATAGTGTTTTTATTATCATTTTAAGTATGAATTTGAATTAAGATTTTTAATTAAATGTTAAATTATGAGTTTATGAGTTTATGGCTTTGCTTGAGTTAGTGATTTTAATAGAGTACTTTCCAGTAGTTATGTGATAGAGTGAATGATTGATGTTGAATATTTTCACAGTGAGTTTTTCTTTAAGAATAGAGATCACTATAAATAATTGTTTTTTAATGATAGTTTGCTTTATGAGTTCACTGCCCAAGAACATAGGTTGTTTTTACTTGTTCACTTAAAATAATAAATTTATCATTCCTAGTTGTAGATTACTTTGTAAATTTAAAGTAAAGGTCTTATTTCTTTGATTTTATTGGCATTAGATTAGATTAGGTGAGGCTAGGCTAGATTAGAGCTCTAGACCTGCGTATACAGTGTAGGCACCTCGAAGCTTACGAGCCCTGGGTTGACAATTTAATGTTGAATTAGATAGCATATATTTTACTCGGCGACATAAGGGATAGAAGTTGATCTTGAGAAGATAGAGGCCATTAGAGGATGGATAGCGCCAAAGAATCTGACAGAGGTCATATCATTCATGGGTCTTGTCGGTTATTACCGAAGATTTATAAAAGGGTTCTTAAATATTGCAAGTCCAATCACTTCCTTGCAAAAGAAGGGAGCGAAATTTGAATGGACTTCCAAGTGTGAAGAGAGTTTTCAACAGTTGAAGGGAATATTGATAAGTGCACCAATCTTGAAGATTGTAGATCCAAACAAATATTGTGTTGTGTGCACCGATGCATGCAATGAAGGACTCGGTGTATTTCTCAGTCAAAGGGACTATGTGGTATGCTATGAGTCTATAAAATTAAAAGAGCGTGAGAGGAATTATGCTACACATGACTTGGAGTTAGTAGCGATTGTACATGCATTGAAAATGTGAAAGCATTGTCTTATGGGTGAGAAATTTGAGCTAAGGATAGACCACTGTGGTCTGAAGAATTTATTTGGAAAACCAACACTAAATGTTAGGCAAACTAGATGGTTGGAATTTCTGAGTGAATATGACTTTGAAATTAAGCATATAAAGGGAAAGGAAAATCAAGTGGTCGATGCACTCAGTAGAAGAGCTTATGAAGTGCATATTACAGCCATCAACATGTACAAGACAGATCTAAAGATAAAATTGTTGCAACAGCAAGTTCAGATCAACAGTATGTAAAAATAAAAGAGACATTACAACAAGTTAATTTTCAATAGAAATTTAATTATTATGAGATGAAAGAGGATGGAATTCTCATGTACAAGGGAAAAGTATACATGCCCAATTCCAGTGAGCTGAAAAATGTAGTGTTGAAGGAGATGCATAATGTGCCATATGTCGGGCACCCAACAATTGCAACAATAAAAATCCAATACTTTTGGCCGGGAATGAAAAATGAACTATCTAATTACATAGCCATATGTCTAGATTGCTAAAAGGTAAAGACAAAACATAGTCATCTAGCAGGTTTTCTACAGCCATCGCCCATTTCATAATGGAAGTGGGAAGTAGTCACAGTTGATTTTATTACTAAGTTGCCCAGAACAGTGAAGCATCATGATTCCATCATGGTGGTGGTGGATAAATTGACTAAAGCAACATATTTTATTCTAGTAAAGGCTACACACAAGGCATCAAATATTGCAGATATCTACATGAAAGAAGTTTATAGACTAACATGGAGTGATTAAGAAAATAGTTTCAGATAGGGATCCAAATTTTATGTCCAATTTTTGGAAAGGTTTGTTCAAAGGCTTTGGAACAAGTTTAAATCTCACTGCATTGTATCACCCAGATTCAGATGGGAAAACATAAAGGACTAACAGGATAATTGAGGACATGCCTAGAATGTATGTGATGGATCATCCATCAAAGTGGGAATATTATATTCATTTAGTTGAATTTTCCTACAATAATAGGTGTCAGGCCTCATTGAAAATGATCCCATTTGAGGCATTTTATGGTAGAAAGTGAAACACACCCATGAGTTGGGATAATCCAGTAGATAGAGTAGTTGTTGGGTCGGATTTGTTAAAGGAAATGGAAGAGTAGATAGCAAAGATAAAATAGAATTTAAAGTCTTCCCGGGATAGGAAGAAAGGTTATGCAAACAAGAATAGAGTGTTTAGAGATTTTAAAGTGGGAGAACATGTTTTCTTAAAAGTTAAGGCAAAGAGAAGTTCTCTAAGATTAGGAATTTTCCCAAATTTGGTAGCAAGATATTGTAGACCTTTGGAAATCTTAGAAAAGATAGGGCTAGTTGCATACATGCTAGCATTGCCTGCATCCATGAGAGTGCATAATGTATTTCATGTATCATTATTGATAAAATATGTGATTGACCCTAGCCACATAATTGATTGGAATGTGATCGAGGTGGAGCAAAAAGGGGATTTTCAGGTGGAACCAATACGCATCCTAGACCGGAAAGTAAAAGTGCTCAAGGAACAAATCCATAGGGTTGGTAAAGGTTCAATAGACCTACTACGGTCCTAAATAACATACATGGGAACATGAAGAAAACATGAGGGTAGAGTACCTGCAAATTTTTGAAAATTTTGAAGAAGACAAAATGAAAAACTCTATTTTGAGTAGTTAGAGTTCTGGAACCACATCTCAGAGTCCTAGCCAAGTGCATTGGGGACCCTGATAAAAGAATGTCTCATTCCTTGGGTTAGTTATGATAAACAGATGGTATATCCCTCGATTTAACCTTGATAAATGAATGGTGCATTCCTTGGGTCAACGAGTTGAAAGGAACAAGAGATTATGGTTGGAACTATTGTTGGAGTTGTAAAATTGCATAATTTTATTTTCTAAGTATTGTGATGTAAATTTTCATATATGTATATTGACATAGTGTGCAACGAGAATGAATCACAATTGTAGGGGAGAGGGAATGTAACATCCTCACTATAATCCCCATTTTAATTAATTCTATGTAGTTATAATGAGTGGCTACAACCAAAGCGATGTAATATGTGAATTGTATTTCTATGTTTTAATAATAAAATGTGATGCCAGTAGTTAAGGGGGACATGGAAAAGAGATGGGGGCCGAWTTAATCCACAAGAGAAGGGAGTGTCTAGGGTAATGGCCAAGAGGGATKCAAGGGGGTATTACCTATGTATATTAATTCAACCCATTTTCCTAAATTTGTTATTGGTGTATGGACCTTCCCATTTATAATTGAGTGTTCCCAAAGCCAATCATTGAATACATGTAAGAGGGTGGGTGTGAGTAGTCACATCCCAAAGTTATTAGGAACATGGGGTTGAGTACAATCATCTTGGGGAAGAGTGTGAGTCAAGAAAGGAAAGCCAAAGAGAGGAAATTTGTATGGGGGGTGGGACAATAGTTTTACACATTGAGTTTTGAAGCATCAAGAGCAAGGAGAGAGGAAGAAATAGAGCTTGAAGATGGTGCAGCCAYGGAGGGTGAATTCTAGAGAAATTTGGAGTGTATTGGAGTGTATTTGGAGCTGGAAATTGAAGAGTCGGGTTTTYAGACCTGAAGAGTGAACTCCGGTGTGAGTTGCACTAAATCAACAATTGTTTGTTGTTGGTCGCTTCTAGTTCTCCTAGCAGCAAGTTCCCTTGAGTTACCAGTTGAGATATTCCTGGTTATTTGTGCTAGAGAGACCCTAATAAATGAATGGGACACCTGGGGGAATGAGATCGGTGAAGGGGTACATTCCTTGGGTTGGGCAGGTCAAAAGGAAGAGAGCTAGTGGAAAATTGGGATAGTTGTAGGAGAATATCAGTTGGATTGTGAGTTTATGAGCTGTGAGTGGACTCTGAGAGACCACCCTCTTTTGTGGATTACTAGCCTCAACTCAGGTGTGACTGGATGTTGATATTTTGAACAATCTGTATATGGTTGGGTGGAATATCCTTCCCAAGTAGTTGGTTGCACAACCCTTGTTTAAAGATAAGTGTTGTATCTTGTTTCTTTTGTATTATGAGTTTTAATTGTTGTGCATGATCTTTGTAAATGAGAATGATTTATATGTTGTTATAAAGAATTGTTTAGCTGCATTTCATGTTGATTAATAATACATTGTATATGTATCTATTTTATGGTTGTAGATAGTAGCTAAATCTGTTTTAATCCGTAGTTGAAAGCTACCGGAAATTAGTTAATTGTAAATGAATCAATTTAGTTAGAAAAAAAATGTTTTTCATGTGTATTTTGCACTGTAATGTCCCTCAGATGGGTTGGGGGATGTTACACTTTCAAATCCATTTAACGAGTGTGAAAGGAAACAAACTCACTTGGAAATATTATCATGTTTAGGGAGTCTGAAAAAATCTTAAAGGAGATTCCAGGGTGTACCTTTGTCATGGTTAGTTACCGAGTGCGACAAAGGGGTAACAGTAAGCTCAACTGGAGAGAACGAGTGGTTTGCAATGAAGTTCCAGGTGCATGGAACATGACTTAAGCAATGGAATGAAAAATAAACATGTTAAATGATGACCGCTCGTAACAACAGTTCTCGTCCAGGGGTGTAGTAAAACGTGAGTAAATAGATGGCTAGCGGTCAAGCATGCATGCGGTGTGATAAGAAATTGAATAAAATGGTGATGTAGCAGCAATAATAAGCGATACAACAATATTAATATAGTGTGAGAAATTAAACAACAGAGATGGTGGGAACCCCCTCCGATCGAGTTTGAACCTAAGGTATAGTGTTGGCAGTATGGATGGTTAATAATGCAAAGAGGAAAATGCAGGGAAAAACCTATCCTTATATGCCATTTTAGAGACGTGTACCTCAATTTCAATGGATTCCCCCATATTTGTAAGAAAATTGTCCCTAGAATCTTGTCAACACACATAAAGTAGATTTCAAGGTCAAACCGCGTAATGAAATCCCAAAAAGAAAATATTTTTGGATATGATGTACACAAAACAAAAGGCACTCACACCACACACTTATGTACAAGGCACTACACATATGGATAATTTATGCGAAGTAGAGCCCATTGCTAAGCTCAAGCCAAGGATATTTTTCATAATTGATGAACTCATGAGCCATCATTGGCATCATATGGAACACCATGCCAGAGCCATGCCTTGTACGAAGGAATTATGGATACAAAGATACTCATCATGAGTGGTTTTGCGAGCTATGGAAGCTCCTTGATAGGATCCATCAATACATGAGGGAAGTACAGAAAAAAATATTCGATGGAAATGGTAGCATAGAATTCGTTGGCAAGTTATGAAAAAGATAATCGAGATGGAAAAGGGTTGAGACTAGCAGGTTGACTGGATGTCCCAACCAATGGCCCTAGTTTCAGATTGAGACTCATTAGTTCCAAATTGGGGAGAAGGAAGGTGTGATGATTCTCATCCTCTCTGGGCTTATCAATGGAATCCATGACTTACGTGATGGCCTCTTCTGAAGGCAACGTAGTATCTAAGAAATCATGTAAAGTTGGAGAGTCAACAACACATACGGGTGGAGTAGGTTGATCACACTCCATATGAGGATGGATTTTCTTACCAATATCAAACGATGTTGATGGGATTGTCGAATCGATAATATTGACTGTGGTGAGTGGGATGGATGATCCATATGAGTCAACATTCTAAGGATGAGGTACCACCCAAGGATCAACTGACTTGAGGGATTCACCAGTAGATAAGAAAATCATGTTGATATGAGCAATATGGGTAGCGTCGGGTGCAGGAAGAGGAAATATCCCCATAAGAGATGGATCTT
The DNA here is from genome assembly GCA_032191745.1 of Picea mariana. Classification (NCBI taxonomy): domain Eukaryota; kingdom Viridiplantae; phylum Streptophyta; class Pinopsida; order Pinales; family Pinaceae; genus Picea; species Picea mariana. The sequence goes on from JASDQU010026689.1 coordinate 17,422, forward strand.
TAAACATACCTATACCGACACTTTTGTATCCCCTAGAAGAATTACCTATAAAAGGCATGTTGGTGCTAGGATTATCTTGCAAGTCGAGTGTGCAATAATCGAGTTGATCGATGGTAACTATCTTTCCTTGATGAGGAAAATGTATGACACGAAAGATAGTGGATGCAACAACCTTCATTGCATAGAAATAAGTGTGACCCAAGAGTAGATTATAGTCAAGTATTGCATCCACCACTTCGACTTTTACGAAGATAGTCTTTCCCCTGAGATCGATGGGTAAGGAGGTGAGAATTCCATGAGGTTTGAAAAATGTCCATCAAAATATTTTAGGATGGTTTCAGATGTAGTGAGCTGAGGAGAACCAAGGTTTTCCAACATGACAAAGACATAATGCAAGTGGCCTCTCCTTTGTCGATCACCGTACGAAATATATTCTTGTTAAGACAACCAATTGTGATTTTCAATGCCACTTGGTGTGAGAGACGAGACTCACTTTGTTCTGTGTCAAAGGAAATAATGTTAGACTCTGAAGGACTGATTCCCCCTATGATTGATAGCAAGGCTTTCTATTATGAAGGATAGCTCTGCAATACTTCAAATGTTGACATGGCACATGGTACCTGGGTGAGATATTCCACTATGTTATAGTGTTAAGATGCTCGAGCATTCGTATTATGGGTATTTCGTCAGAGTACACCTTTTGGAGGGTGAATTGCAAGTTCAAAAGATGGTTTCTCTAATGTGAGAGGGCCATTGGGTGGTGTAGTCAATGGAGGATCCTTAGATTAAGGTTCCCCTTCTTGGGAGTCATAGTTTTTCACTCTGGGGGGTAGTTCCACCGTATATTTAATCATCATAATATTCGCGGTTAAGGACTCTGCATTGCCCCTGGGTGGAGGTGCAGGAACTTGTGTGACCATTTGTTGTTGCTGGGGGAAAGGATTGGTTAATACCACTGGTTGGGAAGGATATCCCCCTCGCTCAAGGTATTCATGAACCTCGGCAAGGCGAGGGAAGTCTTTGGTGAAGTGGTCCTCCTTACATATCATGCAATGATATATTTCCATTTTTTTGTTTTTTCCCCCAACATTGGGGTCTTAGTTGTTTGTACTCTACTATTGTTTAGAATATTTTTTGGATTTACCCTTGTTTTTCTTCTTTCCTCCTGGTTTTTTAGATGAAGCGGATTGAACCACATTCACCTCGGAGGTTTGTGCAAGAGAGGGAGCAGATTTGTATTGGTACCAGTCTGGGTTGAGGCTGGGGTGGAGGTTGTATGACCTTGTTGCCCAGTCAATTGGGTCACAAACTATAGTTTTATGGAGCCTACCATGCCATCGACATGGGATCTTGCAGCTGGTTTTGACAGATCATTCGAAAGTCGAGGAGCATCAGGGATCAGATCATAAAGTGTGTCAGATTAGGAATATACCAAATCTAAATATTGAGCATGATTGATCGCCTACTCCTCGGTGACAACACCTCCCATGTCGACATCTCTAGAAATGGGAGGTAGGAGAGACTTTGTGAACCAATATGCTAGGAGTTGGTCTGGAATTGCAACTTTAATCAACCATCGTTGCCACCTCCATTCATGAAAATGATCATAAATATGAGTGGAGGTGGATTTCCTAAGTGAGGTTAAAATCTCGGTACCGGTCTCATACTAAATTGGCAGTTGGAAATGAGTCAAAAATGACATAAAAAGAGAATTAAAGTAGAAAAAGGAGTTTCGCGACGGCTCGATATACCAATTTTTTCTCTGAACCTGTGAGTGTTCTCTGGAAAATTCTTAATCGAATTGAATCATCCATCAAGGAATTAGAAGAACACCAAAAATGGAAGGTCATTGCGTTGTTGTTGGGATCTTCTCTAGGCTTCTCGTCGAACTTCGGGATATCAGAAGGTAGTTTGGCATAGATGGGTGGTCGGAATGGGGCATATTATATAGGATCATTGGTCAAATGTGAAAAATCTGACAGATCTAACGTAGCCAAAAAAGGAAGTTGTTGGTTTGGTTGTGAATATTGGTAGTAAGGATGTGGCATCGGGGTACTAGTAGGACCATGTACAGGTTGTGAAAAACCTAGTGGTCCTCCCATATACTTTTTTTGAGAGGGTAGGGGAGTAGGAAACATGGGGTTCATGGTTTGAGTGTAAAAATATCCTTGCGGAGGTGTTATCCCCAACTACTAGGGATAACTAAGGATATGATGTCTCGAGGCCCTCAAGTTGCAGACATGGAGTATTAAGAGACGGCTTGATCAACAGTGTCCAATTTCACAGACAGAGACCCAACTCGTCGGCACAGCTCCAATTTCATCACGACAGTATCCACCACATCAGCTGGATTGTGGAAGACATTGGGTCTTTCTCCATGAGGTACAATTCATGTGTTACGGTGAGTGTCATTTCAATATTTGAGGCATTTGAGTTTGTTTCATTTTAAATTGCTTTTGATTATGTAATCTATTCTTGGACATTATGCTCTTTTCCCTGTTTCACTTTGGTGGTTGACATTGCACCCCAGTAAGTGTGTCACCCTTGGGGATAGGTTTTCTATTGGGAGGTCCTCTTGACGATTCATTGTG